>BSBM01000753.1:21907500-22090000 GCA_027924585.1 Larix kaempferi
ATGTAGTTGCGTTTCTCTTTGATACGATGAAGTGTCTTAAAAAGGGGGAATAGAATTTGGACAAGCCAAGTATCAAGTTTATGTCCTATATAAGCCTTTGTTAAGATACAATTTGACCGGTATCCGGGGAATTGAGAAGTAAGCTTTGATGTATCTATTAGCAATATATTTGATTCTTCGTACATATTTCCATATTTGGACCACACATCACTTAACATTTTCTCATAAAATTGTATCACACTACATTATTTGAATTTTGTTTGCAAGTGACAATGAGACATGTCCCATATGAATTCAAAGTCACTTGTATCAGTATTTGATTTTTCAACTACTTGTTGAATGTTTTACATTGTATTTTATTCCAAAAAATACATATCACATTTATACATTCATTTAATGCATACAAGAAAATAAAAGATAGAGCGTATCTCATGCTTTGTTGGCTTTTATGAGATTATTTCAATTAATCGTAATTGAGTTAATAATACAAACTTACAAAAAAATGAAATGAGAAATCAAATTTCTTATAGTTCAATGTCACTCACTTATGACCAATCTCGTACTACCCTTAATACCACTTAGCACTCATTAGCAATTAATTTTGTGTTTTAAAACAATTGCAACTTCAATTATATGGGGTTTTATTTCAAAAATTACATATTGCATTGATAAACTCCTCGTATTAATGAATATAGGCTAATAACAGTCAATAATTTATTTCATGTCTTGTTGGCTTATATGAGATTATTGCAATTATAAACTATTAACTTAAGAATACACATTTACAATAAGTTATATATTGGGAAATCAAATGCCTATACCTTTCAAAATCATTCATCTATGACTCATCATGCTTTAATCTAAATTCTAGTACACTTAGCACTCATTATCATTGAAGTAATATTTTTTGTAAGAAATGTGCTTTTATATAGATGGAGGTTTAATTCAAAATTTGTGTGTCACTTGTATTAATGCATATAGATCAATAAAACTAAAGAGAACTTCATTCCTTGTTGGCTTTTGTGAGATGATTTAAATTACAAATAATTGATTTAAGAGTATGTAATTTAAAAAATATTTTGAATAGAGAAATCAAGTGTTGTAATGCACTTGTATTAATACATATAGATAAATAAAACTAAAGAGAGTTTCTTGCATGCCTTGTTGGCTTTTATGAGATGATTTAAATTACAAATAGTTGATTTAAGAGCACAAATTTAGAAAATATTTTGAATGGGGAAATCAAGTGTTGTATGATGCAAAAACTTGTCAATCTAAAAGCAATCATAAATAATACTAATAATTGTATTTATATATCATTGTCAATTATCATCTATCTATAAAAGTTATAAAATCATACAAATTAATTCACCAAAAAATGTGTCCAACTTGTATTGAAATATTGCAATGTAATCGTCAACAAATTTCCATAAAATAATATCTTCACTTAATACAAAGAACTCAATGTTCTATTGAACATTCGAATGTAGTTGCATTTCTATTTGATATGATGAAGTGTCTTTAAAAAGGGGAATAGAACTTGCACAAGCCAAGTATCGTGTTCATGTCCTCTATAAGCCTTTATTAAGATACAGTTTGACCAATATCCGAGGAATTGAGAAGTAGGCTTTGATGTGTCTATTAGCAATACATTTGATTCTGTGTACTTATTTCCATATTGGGACCACACGTCACTTAGCCTTTTCTCATAAAACTGTATCATACTACATGATTTGGATTTTGTTTGCAAGTGACAATGGGACCTATCCCATATGAATTCAAAGTCACTTGTATCAATATTTGATTTTTCAAGTACTTGTCGAATGTACTTGTTAGTAACATTTGATGTCCATATCGCAACATCATAATGTTTTAGGCAGTATTTTAATACTTCTAATTGAAAAGGCCTACAAAAGTAGGATCTATCACCAAGCTCCCAATCTGGTTTTCTTTGAATTTGACAACTCGTTTCATCTTTGGAATATGACGAGAAGAATACTCCTTCCATTTCAAAGATCAACAAGATCTTCTGACTGATATTAACTCCCATCTGCATTGCTGCCACATATATAACATTAACATATTTTCACTTCAAAACTTCATTGCTTAATGGCATCAAAACATATCCAATTTATTTCCACTCCCAAACAAACAACTTAATGAAAAAAATAAAAGTAATTTCCGTGGAATAGTTTTTTTATACAAACACATTCAACTACTACTCAAATCACTAATTTTTAAGAATTGTAATGAGATAAACTACAATTTAAAAATATAATTACAATATTCGAATTCATTTGAACTAATTATATGTTAATATCTACATACTACCTAAATTTACAGTTTTTAAGTTTAAATCAAGCAAACTATTTATATGTTCATTTTTACATACAACCTCATACGATATTTTAATTTTCAAGAAATTATAAGAAAAATTCATATAAGCACATTGCAATGAAATTCAAATCACAATTTAAAAATATAGTTACAATGGTCCAATTCAAACCAATTATATGTTAATTTATACACACCACCTAGATTTACAATTTTTTAAATTTCAATTAAACAAGTTAATTATAGGTAATTTTTACATACAACCTGATATGATTTTCCATTTTTTTAATTTCTAAGAAATAAGAAAATTTCATATGATAACATTGAACTAACATTCAAATCACTGATTTGTAAGAGTTATAATGATCAATTAAGACGCAATTGATAAATAAACTGCAATTGCTCAAACATAGTAATTGTACATTAATTTATACATACAACCTAACACAATTATTTAATTAATATGGAATACTACATTTTTATGCAAACATATAAGACTATTATTCAAATCACTAACTTTTTATAACTCAATATCTCAATATAAATAAACAAAATAATAATATGTTAATTTATAATAATGACACAACAACAATCCTTATATGAGTATTATGAAACAATATTGACATTAAATTGATAATAAAATAAAACACAGTAATAACACATCACATGTAGAATTAAGTCATGAAATGTACAATGACCAAGAATTTATATTATAAACTTCAAGATTTTGTTTATAGAGGAAATGAATAACAGTCATCTTAATGTACTATTAAAAGTCATTGAAGATTCTTCAAAATATCTCGAACATTGGGTGCCTTGTAGAATTTATTCAATAAGCTCCACAGATCAGCGATCAACCATTTATCCTCATTCTTTCCATCAAACGAAGGGGCAATAATCACATTTTCTTTGGGATTTTCTTTCTTTGTCTCCATTGAACAATCCACTAGAATAGTGTTAGTAGCATCATATTGAGAATACATTCTCCACACTTTTTTCAGATTTTTTTTGTATATAACTTGTGTTGAATTATCAATGTCATTTTTTCCCTTTTGTTGTTTGCAATCTGAAGCAGTCCATGTAAACAAAAATTTAGCTTGTAATGTTTCTGAAACCAGCTTTTTCATAACTCTTGTTGTGTGTTGTTTCAAAGATGTCATCCAAATTGCAATGTCAAGAGATTCTTTTCTGGAACACATTTCAAGAAATGTTTTTGCATGTGGACGAAACCAAAATGATTTTTTCTCTATCGTGTAATCTGCGGCCCTTCCCATTTTCTCGATAAATTCTTTTTGTGATGCATCACCATCAACGATCTGATAGAAAATGTTATTCAATTAAAAAATAACTAATTTCTTTTGACTTATAATAGCTGCAAAACAATAATGGATATCATAGTAAATTCATTTTATTCATGCTACATAAATTATTATTAAAAAAAATTGTTGAATAAATACACTCACTTTGAGTATTTTTTGTACTAGTTATTGATAAGCCACACTTCTCTTGTATTGTCTTCATAGAACCTAGAGCCAAAATAACAAACCTTCAATCAAATACCAATAATACTTCTTTAAATCATTTTTTTTTTATAAGACATATTTTATGTTTAATTGAAAATAAGAGACATGTGAAGTACCTGATATGATATCATGTTCTTGACTATGGCTTTCTGTCACATTCCCTTGATCACTGTCTTTTTTCTCCTCATTTGCCACTGTAATAAACATATGAAATGTTATAAAATGTATCAACGAATGAAATTCATTAAATAAATAGGCATAGAATCCAAAGAATCACTAGAGAAAGAACAAAACAAGTACAATACAACAAAAGAAACAAAATAAATTATGTACCTGGTATGGTATTTTATTCGTCTTGTATTTGCATCTCGAAAAATTCTTCGACATTGTGCACACTATGTTGATCATTGCTTTGTTGCAAAGTGTCGTCATTGTTTTCTTTACAATTTCCGCCATTAGTAGTTATAGTAAACATCTTGTTAATCAATATTTATAAATAGCATAGAATCCAAAGAATCACTAGAGAAAGAACAAAACAAGTACAATACCTGGATATTCCAACAGCAATATATTAGACATTGGTTTTTGCAATTGGAAGGATTCCTAATTAGTCAGCGTGGTAGTCCTTTGTAACTCGTTTTATACGACACATGCCATTCTTCTTCCATATGTACAGCAAGCTTGCTGTAAATTTGTCCCTGCATAAAGAGAAATAATCAAATTTAGATCACTATGTTGTTGATGCATTTGCAATAATTCTTCCCAGAATTCAAAATCTCTCTCCTTTTCATCAGATATGTCTCTAAAACTGTGAGAGTATCTTGAGGCCTCTAAACTTTTTGACTCTTCACTATAGAAATGTATAGTTAAAACTATATCATATCTATAGTTATTTTGTTCTTTATATTCATAAAGACCGGTAGCCATTTTATAGTTGACATTTGAGTCCTTGACAACAATCTCCAGAGCTTGGTGTACATCCTTACAAGACCAAATTTCTACTAAGATAATCATAGTAAAATCTTTCAACCCATTTTTTCGATTAAAAATCGAAACAATTCAATATAGTGATCCTTAAGGAATGATTCATCTTTCAAAGCCAATGTATCCAACACAACAAAGTCAGTGTATAACATTGGTTGAAACTGACAAGGAAAAGAGTGCAAAAGTGTTGACAAGAGGCTAGGACCCCCATAATGACAACCGAATTCAAAATTGTTCTCAATTTCCTGTATATCTGTCGATGCATCAATTATTCTATCAAGGACCACACAGGCTTGTGGAGAAAGGGACTCTATTTTTGTATTTCGTGATCCTTTTACATATTTACACCCTTCCATTGTCTTACAGAAGTTGGCAAATATGATATCAGTAATTCCATAATGCTCAAGAATATTGGATATTGTAAGAATCTTATCATTTAGATTCTTATCATGACTTTTGCAATATGTTACCATTGCCTCCAAAATTGTTCTTTTGGTTTTCAATTGTGAACAATAATATTTCATTTTTATGGCATTGGTTGGATGGTTCACTGGAATAGAAAACCAGACAGTTCCATCCAATAGTTTATCTGCTACATAACACATTTCTTCAGTGGTTAGTCCCTGAAGGGGAGGGAAAGAACTTGATACCAAACTGTTCAGACTATTTGTCTTATAGTTTGGATCCTTAGGTTGGTTTGGAGAACACATTAATGTCCCTAGTTTGTAACAATTAAAAACAACTTCCCATTTATCCCAAGTAGTATCATCAAGATATAACAAGACTTTTTTTCCAGCAAAGTTTGTTAGTGGACAATCGAAGAAAGAGCACAACATTTCATCATCAACCTGTTAAAAAATAACAAATATAAATTAGTAAGAATGTGATATCAAAAATAAAATAGCCATGAATTTAGTTATAACAATATAAACTAAGTGAAAAAAAATAAATTGCATACCTTGTCTTCAGCCATCTTAGAATTCCCACATTTTTGTTTCTTTAATTTATTTGTGGCAATTAGGAATTGTCTTGCAGATCGCACAGAATCAATGAATGGAGTTTTGAAGAACACTGTGTTTGCAGAATTTAACTGGCAGCAAATACGAATCACCACACTGGGAGCAACTAATGGATCTAAGAATCGAGCATTACGTTCTTTGTACTTCTGTTTTGCCTCCCCAGATAGACTGAATTTAGGATTTGATAATATTTCTTTTGCTGCTTGAATGGTGTGTTGCCCATCAACTATCCAAAAATTGATGTTCTTGGCATTTATATCCATTTCATTCATGATTTTCACAGGGTTTCCAATCGGATCAGACTCTTTTGTGTCAAATGGAATCAGAAGAGCATCAGGGAATGATGCTTGAAATTTCTGTAGGAATGATTTTACTAATATCAGGCAAATCATCCCGTGATCTCAATTTATATAACTTGGGTTCTTCTACACATCTTCGAACATCCACCTTCATGGTAAAAGAACTTGAAAATAAATAACTGTCCTTAAAATTTTCATGGATTTCATCGCATTGGTCAGCAAGCTTCTCTATCTGAGAGTCTTCTTTTTGGGATTTTACAAACTCTGTAGTAGGAATGAACTCACTTTCTTTAATGCTCTGTTCTATCTCAGCTAAATATACCCTTCTCAAAGCAAGCATTTGAGCCTCGAGTTTATCATCTGGTATTTTATCAAGTAGTTTACCTCTTTGTTGCAAATAAAGAAACACGGATGATGTTTTCTTACATCTCACATAGCGATATTTCATAACGTTGGTAATACGTTGTACAAGATCATCACAACTCTTTAGACCAGATTCATTGAAGCTCTCAAAACTGTCCAACTTAAACTGTGACTTTTTTATTGACTCTGGAAATTCTGTATTAGTATCAATCAAATCTGGTCTAAATGTTGTGTAATCAACTTGGAAAGAAAATAATTTCACTTCATTTTCTTCAATTACCTCCATTTGAAATTCGATCTGACTATGATTGAGAGCATAGCAACTAACAATTATCCCTAGCCTTTGTATATCATTTCCATCCATGGATCCAAATAGATACATATCTGGAAACATATTCATGGGACTTTCAATCTCAACATACAAAACTTCGACATACTCATATGTAGCAGATGTTTTGAACTTTTTAATCATTTCAAAATTAGAACCCATTGTTGAATTTATAATCTGAGTTGAATGACGCTTTTGTTTTTTGAATGCTGATTGTGGCATTTTACTTGCTTTGGAGACGACAGCTTCTAAAAACAATAATAAGCAATTATTACTATAAATAAAATGAAATCAAAATCACAAATATTACCATATAGTCTTCTAGTCTAACCATTTAGAAATGAGAGAATAATATTTAAAACCACCATACCACATGGGGGGGACGTTGTTTGTGTGTCACTTGGAATTCGTTTTTTTTTCAAATTATTCCTTGGAATTGTCATTGCACCAGAGTCCATAGCTTCTAAAAACAATAATAAATAGTCGACTATAAGTTTAAATTGTTTTAAAAATACATGAAATAATGAGCATTATCAAACCATATTCTATTACATGTCTTTTATTCACATGCACAACAATAATAAGGGTCATGTGTTATGGAAACATATTAAATACTTAGAGATAAATAAAAATCCATTGCATCTAGCACAAGTAGAGACTCATTAAAAAGAAAAGTTTTCCTTCTCAAAAATGCTAGAAGGAAATGCTTATGCTAGAAAGAAAGCTAGCAGTCGCTAGCTTTCCCTGATCTTTTGCCATGTGCTTATTTCAAAATAGAGCACATGGCACAAGCTCAAGGTATAAGCTAGAAACCACCAATCACCATGGACAGGATTTTTCTATTGGAAAGCTAGCGACTGCTAGCTTTCTTTCTAGCATAGGTATGTGTTATTATCCTATAAGTAAATGCTTATGCTAGAAGGAAAGCTAGCAGTCGCTAGCTTTCCTTGATCTTATGCCATGTGCTTATTTGAAAATAGAGTACATGGCACAAGTTCAAGGCTTTCCTTGATCTTGTGCCATGTGCTTATTTGAAAATAGAGTACATGGCACAAGTTCAAGGTATAAGCTAGCAACCACCAATCACCATGCCTAGGGTTTTTCTATTGGAAAGCTAGCGATTGCTAGCTTTCCTTCTACCATAAGCATGTGTGACATGCTAGAAAAAAATGTTTATGCTAGAATGAAATGTAGCATTCGTTCAAAATAGAGTACATGGCACAAGCTCAAGGTATAAGCTAGCAATCACCAATCACCATGGACAGGGTTTTTCTATTGGAAAGCTAGCGACTGTTAGCTTTCCTTCTAGCATAAGCATATGTGTTTATGCTAGAAGGAACTGCTTATGCTAGAAGGAAAGCTAGCAGTCGCTAGCTTTCCTTGATCTTTTGCCATGTGCTTATTTCAAAATAGAGCACATGGCACAAGCTCAAGGTATAAGCTAGCAACCACCAATCACAATGGACATGATTTTTCTATTGGAAAGCTAGCGACGACTAGCTTTCCTTCTAGCATAAGTATGTGTTATTATCCTAGAAGGAAATGCTTATGTTGGAAGGAAAGCTAGCAGTCGCTAGCTTTCCTTGATCTTGTACCATGTGCTTATTTGAAAATAGAATACATGGCACAAGCTCAAGGTATAAACTAGCAACCACCAATCACCATGTCCAGGGTTTTCTATTGGAAAGCTAGCAACTGCTAGCTTTCATTCTAACATAAGCATGTGGGTTATGCTAAAAGGAAATGCTTATGCTAGAAAGGAAGATAGCATTCGTTCAAAATAGAGCACATGGCACAAATTCAAGGTATAAGAGAGCAACCACCAATCACCATGTAAAGCTAGCGACTGCTAGCTTTCCTTCTAACATAAACACATGTGTTATGATATAAGGAAATATTTATGCTAGAAGAAAAGCTAGCATTCGTTCAAAATAGAGCACATGGCACAAGCTCAAGGTATAAGCTAACAACCACCAATCACTATGGACAGGGTTTTTCTATTGGAAAGCTAGCGACTGTTAGCTTTCCTTCTAGCATAAGAATGTGTGTTTATGCTAGAAGGAAATGATTATGCTAGAAGGAAAGCTAGCAGTTGCTAGCTTTCCTTGATATTTTTCCATGTGCCTATTTCAAAATAGATCACATAACACAAGATCAAGGTATAATCTAGCAACCACCAATCACCATGGACATGATTTTTCTATTGGAAAGCTAGCGACTGCCAGCTTTCATTCTAACATAAGTATGTGTTATTATCCTAGAAGGAAAGCTAGCAGTCGCTAGCTTTCCTTGATCTTGTGCCATGTGCTTATTTGAAAATAGAGTACATGGCACAAGCTCAAGGTATAAGCTAGCAACCACCAATCACCATGCTCAGGGTTTTTATATTGGAAAGCTAGCGACTGATAGCTTTTCTTCTAACATAAGCATGTGTGTTATGCTAGAAGGAAATGCTTATGCTAGGAGGAGAGCTAGCATTCGTTCAAAATAGAGCACATGGAAAAATAGAGCCCATTGTATTTCATGTAGGATCGAAATGGAAAGTCATGACTTAAATGAAAAGACATGTGAGTTTTCACTATACTTATGGAGAAATATATGATTAATATCATGTGAATCATTTAGAGAGGACTTGTGCCGAGTTCGTTAATATGTTTGGGGTGTTCACAAACCCTCTTTCTTAAACAAACGAGATAAATAATCAAGAGGAGGATGAGAATGAGACGAAGAGAAAAAAATATTGACGAGTAGTGAATCTCCAATGGGATGTACTTCCATGGATTTTTCAATATAAGTACTTGATATTGAATCACTCATAATATTTGAAATTGTAAAAAATAAAATGTAAAATTTAAAAACCTTTGTTGTTAGAAATTCTTATCAACTTCTACAAGAAGACATTCCAAATGATTATAAGGATGTGGGGACTTGATAAACATGCAATTATGTTTGTCCAAATTTTCACGATTTAAAAGCAAAACAAAAAAACAACTTCAAGTGCATGTTTACCCAGCTCTTCAAAACTGCACATATTGTGTGGGTAAAGAATTCTACTACGAATTTTTATTGTTCCCACTCTAATCTATCATGGTTAATGGACTATGAACAAGACAAGTCATAAACTACAAATTAGTGTAAAAGGTGCAACAAGTGAGTGATATGTTCAAAGTCGGTTTAGTGAAAGAGTCACAAAATGTAGATTATGTTTAATTATGAGTTTGGTAGGATGAATATATAAATATAAAAAAAGTGTATGGTTTTCCGCAGATATGTAACTGGGCCTTCCAAAAGCACAATTGATGGTGACAATGGAGTCCACACACCAATTGACTAGTGAAGGTAAGAAAGAGGCAGTTCTACTGGCGATGGGGCAAATGTTCCAATCTAGAAGACTTGGCAACACCTCCCAACGGCAATAGCTGACTTTAGGAGTCAATTGCACCCACAAGTGCTCCTTGGTGATTTCCTAACTTTGGCCACTAAGATACCTTGCATCAAGTGTGGATCAGCGGTTCGGCCTGTATGGTATAGTGTCGTCTCCCTACAACGAGTTGGGTGACTCGTACGTGAGAGTAGGGAAACTATACCTCGGCTTTAACCTCCTTGGGCATGGCGCACTTCTGATCCGGGTTTTCTTTTAACACTTGCTTATAGCAGGATTTATAAAGCACCCTATAAGTCAACAATGCTATGTTTCAAAATATACGTAATGAAAGTAGATTGGAGGGCATTAATGGATGCCTAGCCCAATCAATCCTACCTAACTAATTTATGTTTTGTGACCTCATGTGAAGCTTGGAGGCTACACCAAGAATATAATTTTTGAGATAATTTCTATTGCTAATAACAAGTAAATTATACAAAGACACTACCTCTAGTTTTCTATTGCTAATAACAATTAAATGTTACATATAGATTACCTCTAATGCGAAAATAGACATAAACATAGTAAAATATACATAAAGAAGACCTCCTTCATTATAGCTTTTATACCAAATTAAGTTTATTGGTTTACTTAAAGACCTGTGAACAAAAAAATAAATAAATTGAACCCATATAAATGATCCAGGTTTTCTTTTAACACTTGCTTATAGCAGGATTTATAAAGCACCCTAAGGACAACAACTATGTTTTTGGATGCCTAGCCCCAAAATCCTATCTAAACTACAAGATTCTTTTGTGCCCTCCTATGGAGGTATTAAGTGAGTAGATTTAAGCTATTTTTGAACTTAGTGAGTGACGAGAGAGTTTCTTGTGTGTGTGTGTGTGTGCATCAAAGAAAGTGACGGTTTTGAGCGCACATGAGATATTGCATATAAATGAAAAGGATTTTCTTTTAAAATGAAAATAATGCAACTCAACCTAATAGAAAAACAACTAAATAAACCATGTAAACCATGTAAAAAAAACTAAATAAAATAAATCGTAAAAATAAAAAAAAAAAATCTATAAACAAAATTGTAAAAGTAAAAAAAAATCTATAAACTTAACAAGATTTTCAACCTCTTTTTAATCCAGTCTTCTTCTTTACTTTTTGTTTGGCTAAGACTAAAGCTAATGCCAATGCCAATGCCATTTTTTCCCATAACTTCATCTTCATCTTAGTTGGTCTTGCTTCTTTGATAGACAATAATCTAGAAGCTATGAAGCCAAGACTACTTGAATGGAAACTGTACAATATATTGAAACTATCTGTAAGTTACAAACTTATATCAAATAATTAAATATAAAAAACACTAGCTATTTAGCTATTTTTATATACAAGTAATGCTATATATTACATCTTATATACATTCATAGAGTTGATAACTATTTTTATGTACAAGTAATGCCATATACTTATATACATTCATAGAGTTGATAGCTATTTTTATGTACAAGTAATGCCATATATTACATCCTACAGACATTCATAGAGTTGATTATACCATGGAGGTTTACAAAATGAAATTTAGAAATACAACATTCAAATAAATGATTGGCAATTATTTAAAATAGTTATTTAGGTCACCAATATTACCGGTTCAGTACTTGGGGAAAACCGGAAAACTTAGAATGGGTCACCAATGTGTTAAAAGATGCCCTCCTCTATCCCATAGGATATATATATATATATATATATATATATATATATATATATATATGTATCACAAAAAAGAGGTAGTTATATATTTATAAAAAGGTTGTTGACAAACCAAATAACATAAAAAGTACAAAAATTTCAAAAAACATTATAGTATTCTTGTATAAATATTTTCAACAAATATGTTAATTGGTCATGATGCTTTTTCTTTCTTACAATACCTACCTTATGAATTTCAAATTTAGTGCTATACTGCTTTACATAATTACTAATAAACAAGACAAGTAAAATGCATATATGAGAAGTTTAAGAGCCAAGATAATTTCCATTGAGGCCTTCTTCCATTTGTTGTCCTGCTTTAATTTTCCCTTGATCTTTTTGATTCATGTTGTTCTCATTGAGTGCTAAAGTTGTTTGTTGGAATGTCTTCATAAATAATATGCCCCTTTGTTGAAGCAATTGAAACACTAGGAAATCATGTATCTGGTCGAGAACCTCTTGCAAAACCCAATATGATATTGTAATGCATCTATGAGTTTGACGCAATTTTATCATAATCAATATTTAGTTCTTGGAATTTAGATTTCATGTTTTCCTTCTTGGATTCATGTTTTTCGATGTGAATACTTAAGTATTCTATGCATGTTTCATGCCCACAAGCTAGCAGGTCATTTGTCTGAGGATCTTCTTAATTTCATTGACACTATCATTGGCCATTTTAGTGAGATGGGGAATGTCAAAAATACAAATCAAAGGCTCTATGTGATACATGCATCTAGTAGCAGAGCAAGTATATTATAAATTCATGAGGTTTCTTAAATGAAGACTACAAATAAAGTTTAAAGAAAAATTCCAACACAAGACCAGACATAAAATCATAACCCAGACTCCTTCTTACAATAATGGACAGAATGATTCCAAAAATTTAAAGCTTACCCGATATATGTTCACTGCATCAATTGTATTCTGTTTCGGGGTCAAGCTCAATACCTGCTTCTTGTGTTATACCCAGTCCCCTGTTCCATACCAACAAAAAAGATAACCTATAAACCAATTATCCCAAATGTGATTTGTGTTGAATTCAATTTTGGGATTAAGTTGAGTCCACCATCATGGTGGACAGTATTGAGGAGAAGATCCTGCAAACAAGGAATTTAAATGCATGTCTATGAACTGTCTTGTCTTAGTACATATGTTTACGCTTGAGGAAAGATTAACATGCATTGACAGTGTTGGATTCTTTCCTTGGCGTACAACTGAATTCATGATATCTATGGTAACAAAACCACTTTGGGGGTGTCCCCATTTTCCACTAGTTTCCCCTTTGGTAACCATGCAACCTTATTTGCAAACATGTTTTCTAAACTATTGTTTCTCCATCAAGTATGAAACAATTGGAAGAATTCAAAGGAATCAATCATACTCTAGATTCTCATTTTCATACGCTCAAGAACTACATCTTTGAGTTGAGGATTTCTTCTTATTAGTCCTATAATTAAAGATGAATATTTAATGAGTAAAAGATTATCAAGTTCTCATGTGTAAAATAAATGTCATTAATTGTAAGTATCCTCAAGTAAAGGTGTCTTCAAGGTGAAGTATAAAAGTTAAACATTAATAATAGAGGAGTGTGCTATATAATCGTTGATCATGATTAATTAAATCATTAATTATATTTCATTGTTTATACACAGAGGTACTATGTTGACACTTATCCATTAACCAAATAAATATTTTAAATTACTATTCACAATTTAAATTAATTACTATTATTATTAATTGTTATTGTTATTATTATTATATTATTATTATTATTTAATTAATAATAATAATGATAATAATCCCTTTTATAAAGTATAGTGGGTTGAATAATAATGAATTTATTAAATAAATTATTAATTTAATTAACGGACGGAATCATCCCAAGTAAATTAAAAGGATATGTTTGAATAAATTATTGAATAATTCCATTACTAGAGAGAAATTGGGATGATATAAAATAATATATAATCCACCTTATTACCTCAAAAGGGGATGCATTAATGATATGTACTTCCAAGACCACGACAGCTCCCTATAAAGAGGAGAATTAACAAAGTAGTAAGGGGGTTATTGTGGGAGAACTGTGAGGATTTTTGTGAAAAAGGAGGAATGCCGAGGAGGGGGTTAACTCGAAGCTTTGAGGAGGTGGGAAACTTAAAAGAAAAGACTGAGGAGGGGGATAACTCAGCGGATGATTACAATGGAAAGTGGCTGTCGGGATTATCGGTCTATGGGATCGGGGGCTAGGAAATCCGTTGATTTCCTAGGGTCAGCACGATAATAGCTGATCAGCAGGGTGGACACATCATTTTGGGGTTGTTAAGGTAACTTACAGAATCCATTCCAGAAATCTTCTTATCTTACTGCAATCGACGGTTTCAGGTATTTTTCTGAACCAGCTTAATTAGAATGTATTTTCTTTTATTTCCAAGCTATGCATGTAAAACGAACAGAATTAAATGGAAAGTTTTAGGATTATGTTTATTTAACTGCAGAGACATGTAAACATATAGAAAACAGACAGTTAAACATTTACAGAAACAGAAATATAGATGGTTGAATCTCTTGTTTTCTTCTAACAATAATTAAGGGAAAAAGTAGGTATAACCTGATAACCTGGAATAGACCCAGTGCCTAGAAAGGGCACTACAGTTGGTATCAGAGCGCAAGGCTCAGATACTGAGACCTTAGGGCCTAACTACACTTGGAACTTTAGTGAAATTTACTAGAAAATAACAAACCAGTATGATGGCTGCAAAAAGATAATTTGAAGAGCCTTTTCCCATTTATTCGTAAGGCGTAACAGAAACAGAATTTGAATGATATATATATATATAACTGCTTATTTAGGGCTCAGTCTAGACCCCATTAAACAAACCTTTCTAGAAAAACAACAACATTTCTATATACACTCTTTTAATATTCAAACCCTAATATTAATCCAATGCTAAAGCATTTGGGATAAACAATGTTTTTAAACAAATAAATAAATACATATAAACCAAGTTACAACACTATATATATTACCGTTATAATATTTAGATCTAAAATTTAATACTAACAAAAAAACACACTTCATTGCATTTATATAAAGAAATTGTATTCATAATAAATACGAAACAATGAGTCTCGCACAGGATTTACAGAGGGTTCTCCAAATTTTAGACCTGCAGCACGGATATCATATCTCCCATCGTCCATGAGATTACCCACATATATGCCCAGCACCGAGGCTCTTACATGAAACCAAGAGCCAAGTCGAAGAGACCCCACAAAATTCTCCATCACCCCAGTGGCCAACGCCAAAGACTTAGCTGCCAGGCCGACTGGAGATCCACGTACACCACCGCAGCTCGAACCCCAAGCTCGAGCTCACCACAGAGATCCGATTGCAGAGTCAGATGTGGGTCGCACACACCATTTCCTCCTTAAATAGGCATACTTTTGACGGCACGTGATATGGTTTCCGCGTTGCCCATGAGCGGTTTACTATACCGCTTTATTGGTATGCGGACGAGTAAGGAATGAACACGTGGGATGGTGGTTTCCTTTCCGCGACCACCAACCACCCTTACCATGCGTTCATCAGGGAACCGAATGCCAAGCCAGGAGGGTCCCACGGATATCATATCTCCCATCGTCCATGAGGTTACCCACATATATGCCTAGCACCGAGGCTCTTACATGAAACCAAGAGCCAAGTCGAAGAGACCCCACGAAATTCTCCATCACCCCAGCGGCCAACGCCAAAGACTCAGCTGCCAGGCCAACTGGAGATCGACGTACACCACCGCAGCTCGAACCCCAAGCTCAAGCTCACCACAGAGATCCGGTTGCAGAGTCAGATGTGGGTTGCACACACCATTTCCTCCTTAAATAGGCATACTTTTGACGGCACGTGATACGGTTTCCGTGTTTCCCATGAGCGGTTTACTATACCGCTTTATTGGTATGCGGACGAGTAAGGAATGAACACGTGGGATGGTGGTTTCCTTTCCGCGACCACCAACCACCCTTATCATGCGTTCATCAGGGAACCGAATGCCAAGCCAGGAGGGTCCCACGGATATCATATCTCCCATCGTCCATGAGATTACCCACATATATGCCCAGCATCGAGGCTCTTACATGAAACCAAGAGCCAAGTCAAAGAGACCCCACGAAATTCTCCATCACCCCAGCGGCCAATGCCAAAGACTCAGCTACCAGGCCGACTGGAGATCCACGTACACAACCGCAGCTCGAACCCCAAGCTCGAGCTCACCATAGAGATTTGGTTGCAGAGTCAGATTTGGGTCGCACACACCATTTCCTGCTTAAATAGGCATACTTTTGACGGCACGTGATATGGTTTCCGCATTGCCCATGAGTGGTTTACTATACCGCTTTATTGGTATGAGGACGAGTAAGGAATGAACACGTGGGATGGTGGTTTCCTTTCCGCGACCACCAACCACCCTTACCATGCGTGCATGTTGCCGATGCAGAATAAGGGGAGCCATCGATCCTGCCCTGACGTCAATCCCCATGCGAAAAAGAAAAGGTTTTTTTTTGCGTTTTATATTGTTTTAATTTTTTTATTATTATTTTAAATTAATGTTTTTTAAATATTAATTTAATTTTATTAATTTAATGTAGTGTCTCTTAACATTCATTTAATTTAATTCGTTTAATTTAATTTAATTAATTTAATTTAATTAATTTAATTTAATGACTTTTAATTTGATTTGATTTAATTAATTTAATTTAATGTCATTTAATTAATTGATTTAATTTAATTAATTCAATTTAATTTTTTTTTAATTAATTCAATTCAATTTAATTTAATTTATTTTATTTTATTAATTATTATTTAATTTAATTTAATTTAGTTGTTGATAAGAATTAAAAAAAAAAAAAAAATACCATGTCAAAAAAAAGGGGTTTCAGCAAAATTTCTTATATAATTATATAATGCTAGTGTTATTTTATTTATATTTAATTAAATTTCGTATATATTTTTATTTAAATTTCGCGTATAATTATATAGCACTAGTATTATTTTATTTAAATTTAATTAGATTCCATATAATGTTATAACCTAGGTTTGTTAAAAAATTAAAAGTTAATATTTAAAAATATAAAGCTACTCACGAACTTTCAATTTAAAAGTTCTTCATAGATTTAAAGTTTTAAGGTCAATTATAGTAAGGTTGAAGTGGTTGGTGAAGTTATATTTAAATTATCATAGATAAAATTTAAATTATAATTTTTATTTAAGGGAGAAATTTAAAATATTTAAATTTAATATATATAAATATTTAAAATTTTGGAAAAGAAATAAATAAATAATAAAGAGTGGTTTAAGTGGTTTGGTGAAGATCTAGGGTTTAATAAATCCATGTATTTAATCAAATTGTCTTAGTATTTATTATATTTAACATCCTACATAAAATTAAATTCAAAAAATATGTAGGTGTAATTATATAATGATAAAAAAAAGGAGGGAGTTAGTGTTCCATATACAAAGCTTATTTAAATATAATTTTAAAGTTTACCTCAAACTAGGTTGACAATATTATGATAAAAAGGAATGCATGCCAAAAGCATAAGACGTTCACTCACGCCCAAAGATCAATTCAAAATTTTTTAATTATTAACCCTTTACAACCATCTAGAATAATTCAATTGAGTATTACCGAGAGTAGAAATTTTTACATACCAACTAAGAAAGGAAAGTTGGTATTTTAATCTATTAATGAAATTTCGTCATAACCAGACTTTAATATTTTCAACGTGACACGCACATTGCAATTTTTTTTTTATTAATAAAAATTTTAATTTTATTACTTTTGTAGTGGCACGATGGTACTAAGTCTTCATCTTATTACAATATTTTAAAATAATATGTTTGTAAAAATAAAATAAAAAGCCACAAAAACATTTTTTTCAAAAATAAAAATACGAAATAAATTAGTATAAGTAATTGAAACAAATATAATTCCAACTTCAATTTTATTGCAAAAAAACATTCATTACTTACGAATTTATTATTTTTTTTTAAATATATCCAATTGAAAATTTTAAATCAATTTTAACTAATGGTATACTTTTAAAATCAATATTTCGAAAATAGAAAAACACCTAATGGCTCTATTTGAACAATGTAAACTATTTCCTAGAAATTTATCTATATTTTAAAGAAAATTAAGGATTCCAAAACCTCAAGAATAAGAGAGGGTTCCAAGACCAAAGACTGGTGGATTGTTATTAAATCCTTTTACAAATTTTTTATTAAATCACTCAACTATTCCATTTGCTTATGAATGACAAGCGGAACACTTCCTATTTCTATCATAAATTTAGACGTAATAATATTTATACACTCATAATAACATGTTCTATGTTAGCCCTTCATTTTTAAGTAAGTGTTATGGAAAGTAGAAAGTCAAAAAAATCCGTGGGATGAGTAGAAAATATGTGGCAAGAAGATGAAGGAGATGTGATACAAGTCATATGCCAATAATTGAGATGATATAATGCAATCAATGCATTGATCAAGGGTAGTGGAAAAAAAAAATCATTAAATGATGTAATGTAATTCAAGTCAACAAAATCATTAAATGTTTTTTCAAAAACATAATCATAAAATATTTTGATAATTCTAATGACAAATATTTATTTTTTAAACAATCTCATAAAATAAACAATCCAAACCAAAATCATAAAATGTTTTGATAATTTAGATAATTTTTTTTTAATTAAGATAAACATCAATGATAATGTGATATTGTGAATGGTTTAAAAGTAATTAACATAAATATTAAATTCCATTAAAATATCATTAATAATTTAAAAAATACTAAAAAAATCCAAACAATAGACACTTTTATATGGAGTTACAAACTTTTACAATTCAACCTACTCATATGGAGTTACAAACTTTTACAATTCAACCCAGTCATATGCTGTTAGTTTGGAACACAAGAATAAGTATATATTTCTTTTACAAATCAGCCTACTCATATGAAGTTACAAACTTTTACAATTCAATCGACTCATATAAAGTTAGTTTGGAGCACAACAATAAGTATATATTTCAATTGAGAAGAGGTTATGCTTAATATAGATCCATTATATTAAGAAAACCTAATAACGACCTATATTAAATGCAATTGTGAAATTACTATCATGTTATCATGTCAGTACCATTTGTCAAAAACCCAGATTCATGGTATTATAAAATTGAAGTTTTCACAATTTATAACATCTACATTTTTTAAATTTGATAAATAAAAAATAAATTATCTAAAAATAAAATACATTTTTATTTTTGACATTAAAAGTTTCCAACCATGTTAATGTCAAAAGAGTTGTAACCAAAACTTGCATTGAGTTGGCAGAATAATCAAATAAGTCTATAGTTCTACACCTGAGTGAACCCTTTCTTAATATATTTTTACGGAAGAACACTACACTAGTACCATTTTACTCCCATTTACAAAACCTATAAAGGTTGGCGGTAAAGATTCATCATGCTGGAAAATTGAGTCGGATGGTAACTACCTAAATTTGCATAGTCACGACAACAGAGTGAGAGAGGTGTAAATGCAAATCGTAATGACAGTGGTGTAAAATGCAAATAGTAATATCAGTGTCATTATTTAGACATGAAGTAGGGAGAAATCCCCCGCAAAAGTCTCCACAAAGAGAATTCTATAACCTCTTACTCTCAATTTGGGCTTCTCATCATCATTTGAGGAGGCAGATTTTCATAAGATAGTAAGCAGCTCATCCATACAAATAGGCTTTTATAGGCTTTAGGTCAGCCATGGCTGTGAATTAAACTCCAGGCCAGTGACAAAAAAATATCGTGTGCTCCTATCTATGAATATGTTCGAACTCAAACGAGGGCGGGAAGCGGCAATGTCACTTGTATCTGGTAGTAAGGCGGAACAAAAAAATTCAAAATTCAAAATTCAAATGAGCATGGCTACGCGAGCATGTCAAACGGTTGCATTAATACTGAGTGTTTCTCCACCAAATCGTAATGAATTGCCCAAGTTGGAAAAGATTACTCAAACGAATAACATTTATGACAAAATTATCTGAAGCAACGATCGCACAGTCGGGCAGGGTGTTAAAGGTTGTTTACCATTCATCACATTGCCTAAATACTTGGAATCCACCATCTGATGCTTGGATGCAGGGTGATACTGATGGATGCCAGGGTTATATTGATGGACATCCATCGGAGCAAATGTTTCAGTGCGATACAGGAAAACGGTTTCATGGAAAACGACGTTAATATAGACATCTGTAGATAGATTTAGGCCCATCTCCCTCTACAACGTTTAATACAAGATCCTCAAAAAGATCATTGCAATCAAGTTATGGAAAATCATCCCTTCCATCATCTTCATTAACCAAGGATGATTTGTCTTTTATTTTTTTGGAACCTTGAATTACCTTTAATTCTGTAGGTTTCAATATCAGAGATTGCTACTGCAAAAAAGGTTTTTATATTTGAGATGGTGAATTTATTTAACAAAGAACCAGGTGCACTGGACTTGTGCCTTAAAGCTGTATTTCATTCAACTAGCATTTTGAAGTTAGGTTATGCTTTGCACTCTGACCTGAAGCGTCTTTCTGATTCCTATGGAGAGCTTGAGTGTTTTCGCTACTGTGAAGCGCCTAAATTAGACCTTCAAAAGGTTTTTCCAGCTGTTCCATGGGGGCTTTCCGACCTTGCAAAGACTGTGCTGGGAAGTGCTTTAAACAAAAGTACTAGGATGAGTGACTGGAGGGAGGGTCCCTTGAGCAATAGTCAGGTACACTAAATATAAATCCATGCTACGGTATAACAACCACTACAAAGTATAAGAACCAGTACAAACCTCTAAAAACTGATAAAGTTTGAAATAAGAACATACAAACTACAAATTTAAATGTTGCTACGAAATTTATATGGGAATGTTTAGATCAATATTTTCAAGCATACAGCAGACTCGCAGATATCTCCAGTAACTAAAATATGCAACCTCTTATAACTTGAAGAAGGCACAAAAATACCCATACCCCATGGGCCTTGTACAAAATCCAGATACTAAACTAAATGGACGAGAATGATAGGAATTTGTAGGATGAGGAGTACCTGAAGTTCTAATTTATAGGAGGATGATTCATCCGCTCCAACTGCTTGCAATAGGATTCAGGTTCTAATTTGCAGAGGACAAGAACAATGTTTCAGCAGCTCCAACTATAGGAATTTGCAGGACGAGAATGAGGACCAGGTCTCTTGGCATTTTGCAATGGACTGCACTGCCTTGAATGCAGGTAGATGGGCATTGAATGCAGGTAGATGGGCGTTGAACCTTGAGGATATGGCGGCAACGAGACTGTGTACGATGAGATCTCCAAAATATGGCTGCAGCTGGCTTATGTTTTCGATGGGACTGTGTGGCGCTTCGTGTGGTACTACGTTAATAATTATAATACATTATTATAATTATAAAAACTAGTTGAATGATATTGCAATATTTCTCATTTATGCAATGACATGAAATGGATGATAATGTATGGTATGTTCTTATTTCATATTCCTTTATGGCATGTTCTTATTTCATATTTCTTTATGGCATGGATGAAAAGTTAATGTATTATTATATTTTATAATACCTTATTATAATTATAATATTTAGTTGAAAGATATTGTGATATTTTTTATTTATGCATGATAGTATAAAGTAGTGGTGATATTACATATTTTTTGGGGGATAACTGGAAGTAGAAGAAAGATTAATATTTTGTCTATATTTTGTACTTTCTTATGTAATTTGAAAAGTTAAATGTATTATTATATTATATTTTATATTACGTTTATGTGATGAAATGAATTAGGTAAATTTAGGATAATGCATCACCATATTTCATATTTCATTAATGGGATAGCAAGATGTAAAGGAAAGGTTAATGCCTTGTTTATAGTTCATAATTATTTTATGGGATACTATGAAAGGCTAATGTATTATTATATTTATACTACGCTTATATGATAATATGAACTGGTTGAAAGATAAGATACTGTTATGATATTTCTTGATGTTATAAAATGAACTAGATGAAAAGTTAACACATGCCTATATTTCACAGTTCACTTAGGGGATTGTAGGTTGTAAGATTAAAGACATAGCCTTCCTTTTTGTCAAATTGTACCCTTAGGGTTTCCGTTTGCAAGTGTTTCTTATTTAAGATATATTTCAACTATGATAGAGATCCTTGCCAATTCACATATGGAATAATTGTTCCAGAACAAATGCTTTGGAAAGCCAAAGAACTATAACTTAGGAGTAGACACTTATAGTATAAAAAAAAAAAAAAGGAAGAAGAAGAAGAAGAAAAGAAAAAAAAAATCATTCACTAACTACGAGCATTAAATTGTCGAATAGAGATGGTATCAATAACGTAAAATTGTATTTTAAGAAAAATCTACTCGAAGAAAGGAACAAAGACCAACGATATTTTAAACCTTTTTCTACATAGCCATGATGAGAAAACAAGTGGACGGATATAATCGGTGGATTTGCTGAATGACGAAAAATTGGTCAATTTTAAATGATAAGACACCAAGATGCTCAGATTGACGAGACTTTGATGGATTGTCGAGGAAGAGAAACCAACTTAAAATTTGAAAACGAGATATCAATGTGATTGGTATGATGAGCTGAACTCAACGACATGCATTTTGCATTACGACAAAACCATTTATGAAAACTCATGACTACGAACTTGAAATTTAACCATGGTATCGAAATGGTCAAATGAAGGCAATGTTTCGTAAAAAGAAGTATGGAGATGATTAGCATAATAAATAGAACGCAATGAAGCTAACCTTAGGTCATAATCAAACATGATAAAATGACAACTAGCCCTCGAGATGGAACTTGATGGGGTTAAGAAGACACTTTGTGCGACTTGATGAATCTATCGAAGTGGTCCTATGACAACATAAACGAAGAGATAAGGGAAATACATGATAATCTCATGGAGCTGAACATGATGATACCAATGGCAAGAATAAGTGATATCGAAAATCTAGTTGGGACCGACAGTTATTGAATGTACTATCGAATTGATATTATACACAATTATGATTGAGTTCCTGAGAATGTATTGGAACCATGTTGGAAAAAAATAATAATAATAATAATGATTAGAACCACTTGTGCTTATGGCCATGATTGTTGGAGAAAAATAGAAGGGAATGGAAAGAAGACGATAATAGGAAATTAAGATAAAGCTTAGTGTCGAAAGTACAAGAACAAAAATTAACTTCAGGATCAAGTTCTATTTAAGAGGGGGTGTATGTAATGCCCCTAGAATGACTGTTGACCTTAAGGGCACCTGTCAAGTGACCCTGCTGAACAACTTCGATAGAGTGGTCTCTTGAGCCTTGTTATGTCTTAAATGATTGAGGAAAACCTGAAGATGTGAATGACGATAATAATTGATAAATGAATTAAGGAATTAAATTATATTGTGTGGGGTGGGATAATTGATTGATTACATCTTGCTTAATGATTAGCACGGATTGATCAAGTCAAGTGTAGTGGGACATTTATAGTCCTAGCTGTGCAACTTAGGAGGACGCAGCTGAGATGCATCATAGATTTTCGCATTTATTCTGAACTTTGGGACGAAGTTCTAAATAAGTAGGGGTGTATGTAGTGCCCCTAGACTACTGTAGACATTGAGGGAACCTGCTGAGTGACCTGACTGTTTGAAACATTAATAAAATAACCCTATGATTTTATTTTGAGTATATTTATGATTACGATTGATTGATATATGTGCATTTGGGTAGTTATTGTGAATGGAAGATTTCATGTTGTTTAACAATTAACTTTGATATGAAAACTGTACATATGAATGGTGCTTAACGACTAGTTGTGCAATTGATTATGTGATTAGACGAATGAGTAACGATTGAGTAAACTATAGATGCTTAATGAAGCAACAGATTTATAAATCAAATTGTGATTATTGAGGACATTGCTACTAATTTACGTTTGTGAGAAATGTTTGTAGCGACAGGTGAAACGGTTCACCGACGGACACACAAAGGAATATCAAGGGTCGTAGAGTACGGGTAAATCACACACAGGGAGAGCGACGACGATGTCGACTTCTGATGGAATACCACGCTTGAGAAGATAAGCATTGATCCGCTTGCTCCTAGTGAAAATGCTTGTTAAACTTAACTGCATAAAAACATATAAGTTTGCACCTAGAGCATTACTTAGAAATGCATTTGAGTACTTTAGGCATTTGCTTATATCTAAACATAAACAATCATTGGAGAATGTTATGGAAAATTATCACATCGTCGATCTACTGCGTTGGAAGGCCACATTTTCCTTTTTTAGTGATTCAGAGCTTCTTTGCAATACAACAGTTTCCTCCTTCGATTGACATATTTGCTTGAGTTTAAACTTCACATTAGCTTGATTGTGCCTATTTATTTAAGTTGGGTATTTATATGATGCTCCTATATCTGAAGTACACGTAAAAACCACCTGATTATCCCCTCTTGCATGTCTAGTAAATTAAGCATGTATAGGAGCTTTGATATAATTGAAAATTCATTAAGGTGACACCAATTCTCTTAGAGTCTTAGGCCTGATACATACATCGCATGTTCCCTAGCTATATCCAAACACCTATATGATACATACACTGTATGATCAGGTGGATCATGTATGATGATATGTATCAGGTAGATACTTGGTATGCATCAGGTAGATGCATTGTATGATCAGGATGATCATGGATGACGAGCTTCAGGATGTTGCTCCAGATGACATGCAGCAGGATGTTGCAGTGATGAAGATCAGGATGATCATGTGTACATCAGGATGATGTATGGTGAGTATTAGGTAGATACTATGTGGCTGTGGAACAGGTTGTGCAGATAAGCATGTAATTTGTGCCCTAGGAGATTTGCAAATAGTCTTTCTAGGTTTTGCCTACGGCATGTAATTTGTACCCTGGGATATTTGGAAAATGCTCTTTTGAGGTTTTGCTTGGGAGGACATATAATTTGTTCCCTGGGAGATCTGCAGATAGTCTTTTGAGGTTTTTCCAATGGCATGTAATTTGTGCCCTGGGATATTTGGCAGATGCTCTTTCAAGGTTTTGTCCTATGGCATGTAATTTGTGCCCTAGGAGATCCGATAGGTTGATCCGTGTGCTCGTAATCAATCCTGGGATGCTCTTTCGAGGTTTTTCCATGACCACATGTAATTTGTGCCCTAGGAGATCCGATAGGTTGAGCCTTGTGCTCGTAATTAGTCCTGGGATGCTCTTTCGAGGTTTTGTGGTGACCACATGTAATTTGTGCCCTGGGAGATCCAATAGGTTGAGCCTTGTGCTCGTAATCAGTCTTGGGATTCTCTTTCAAGGTTTTGTGGTGGAGTCACATGTAATAAGTCCTGGAGATCCGGACAGGATGAAAAAGGCCTCAGATGCTCTTTAGGGTTCTTGCTAGTCAAGAGACTCTTTTAAGGTTTTGTGACGAACGTAATAAGTCCTGAGATTTCCACAGTATGGCGAGTGATGATGAAGACCTACAGGTGGTGGGCCTACATCCATTATGAAAAAGGACTGGCTTTGTAGAACTTCCTATGACAAGTACAGTCAGAGATTGGTTGAGATAGTAGCAGCAGTGACGATGATGATGACGATGCATCGATGACGATGATCTCGAGAAGAAGACTTGTCTAGCAGATCTGTGTCAAGAAATACCTTCCTAGTTAAGAGGGAGTGTTGATGTATATGTAACTTTGGAATGTATTTCATCTATGTATTTCATATATATATTTATTGTACCCTTATTAGAGATGTGTTATTCCTCTATAAGGAAGTGTCGTCATGTGGATTGACAAGTGTCGCAAGTGTGTGTACTTGCCGATGGGTTATTAGACCACCATGTGTGGGGTCGGCCCTGAAATATATATTATATTGTGGATGTACCTAGATAGACAATTCGGCCCCATAAGGTCACTGGGAAAATAGGTTTGTATAAATAGAGATCAGGAGATCTCTATTTAGATCATTCGAAAAGTCATCTCTCTCTCATTCGGAAAGTCATCGAGGTTTATCTTGATGACTTGGTAGCTAAATCTAAGAAAAGGGCCGAACACTGTGCACATCTACATGTTGTATTCATTTGATGTCGTAAGTACAACATTAGGTTGAACCCAAATAAATGCATCTTTGGTGTGGATATTCAAAGATTACTTGGTTTCATTGTATCCAAGTATAGGATTATGGCTTATTCCCTTAAGGTTGATGCAATATTATAGTTTCCCCCCCCTCCTCCTTGAAAACAATCCGACAACTTCAAATGCTACAAGGGAAATCAAACTTACTTAGAAGATTTATCACAAATTATGCCAAAATAGATAAATGTTTCATGTGTATTCTCAAAAAAGATGCACCATTCATATGGGATGACCAAACTCAACACTCACTCAATGCATTGAAGAAAATCTTGATGTCAACCCTGATACTTAGTCCTCTGAACTATAGTATATATTTCTGCTATATTTGGAAGCTACCGAATCTAGTTTAGGGATGGTATTAGTACAAGAAGATGATTCATATCGGGAATATGTCATATACTATCTTGGTAAGGGCCTTGTTGTCCTTGAATTTAGGTATTCCTAGGTAGAGGAGTTTGCCTTAGCAGTGGTTCATGCTAATTAAATACTTGGGCATTATATATTTCCATGAAAAACAAAAATAGTGTCTAAAATGAACCCCATGCAACACATTTCGTCCCATCGTATAATCAGGCGAAACTATACGAAATTGGTAGTAATTTTGCAAGAATTTTATCTCGAATTCGTTAATGCTTGCATGGTAAGAATGTTTTGATGAATGTCTCCATCATGACTAAGCCAATGGAGCTATTGGGTAAATAGACCCATTTGGATGATTTCCTTGTATGTAGGGGAACATGTCTTGGATAATTGAAATCTACTATTCCTAAAACCCTCTTAACTATGTTGGAGGATGGGTCCTCATAATAATAAACTCTGGTTTTAAGTACTATCTATCTCTAAAACCCTAACCCTCTCTCTCCCTCACACTATTTCCTAATATATCCATTCTACATCTCTCCTTATCTATCTCTCACACCCTACCCCTCTCTCTCCCTCCCACCATTTCTCAATATATCCCTCCAAAAATCCCCTCCTCCATACTTCCCACCATACTCATTAGATCTATCCCTTTGCTAATCTATACCTCCCATGCTACCTCCCTCCCTCTCATCCCCCTTTCTATCCCCTTTTCCATAACAAACCACCTCTCTACCCCACCTCCCCACTCTCTCTCTAACCCCATATCTCTCTTCGATTATCTTTAACCCCCCTCCTTTCTAACTCCCACACTCTCTCCCTCTCTCTCTTTAACCCCTCTCCTCCTCCCTGTTATTATACAAACTATCATCCCTAGAACACCTAGGCTATGTGGACCAATGTGCTAGTTACAGTAAGTGGGGAGGACATAGGTCCAATGTCACCATAACCTAACTCCTCATCTTCTTTGGTTAAGTCCTAAACCCATGGGAGAGTCCCTAATGGAGGAATAACACCTGTAAGCACCAACACACCTGGAAATACCATTCTACAATCATTATGGATAATATTACTGCCTTGCATGGAGTCAACAATGGATAATAAAGACAAATAAGTAATATAAAAGGCGTAATTCAATATACCAATCAATGTCAATGAATATCACAAGTTCAACATACTTCACAATTCATACAATGCATCTACCTGATGCATACCAAGTATCTACCTGATACATATCATCATACATGATCCACCTGATCATACTATGTATCCACCTGATACAAATACAAACTTAACCGAATATTTAGGGACACCTAAAATTGAAGTTATTGACATTTAGACACTGACCCATTATAATCCTCCCTTTACCCAACCTAATGATCATGTCTTGATACAACTAGATGTACCTTTTCCCATAGATCCCTTTAAATTTGTTCAAAATGTACAACATAATATGTCTAGAACCAAATTATGGTTAATCTAACAAGCATGGGATGTACTTCCACTACACCTAGTGTCTTTTGAGGAAACATGAATGCTTCTTATGTATATTTAGTTATCAAAATCATTTCTTCTACCCATATGCCACATGTTCCCAATGTCTCTTCATTCATAATGCCATCTATTAGCAAACACATTCCAACCCTACGTTTTCCTAGTCTTGGAATACCTTCCACAAGTAATTTTATGCCTAGTTCGAGCTTCTCCTTTGGTGTATGTAATAATCTATTGATCCCTCAACAACTCCCCAAGTTATGTGATGTGGGGCCCCACCTGAAATTTTGAGCTAAAGGCCACTGATCCAAGTGTTGTTACTCTTTAATGATGTCTATACAACTACAATTTGGACGGAGTCCTTATAAGGTATGTTTTATCATACCATGTCTAATATTTCTCCTTTACATGTTTTTTTATTATCATGCCATACACTTGGGGTAAACCCCCCCTGCCCTTACTGCCTATTCTTTCTGTACAAGCAATTCATCCTTGAAAAGTTTGACAAAATATGAGTGAGAAAACTATCCCTGATTCCATAAGCTTAAATTCCACTTGATGAAAACCCTCAGTTTGTTTCACCCCTAAACCATCCAAAGAGTGAACCTAAAAGAAAAATAAGAAAAGACTTAGTTTTTTCGAAGAAGCGTCCTTGGAAAAATAATTTTGGAAAAATAGCTTTATACACCCATGTAACATATCGGAAATGGCATATGAAAAGCGGTGAAAAACGATGAAATGTTACATGGGTTATATCATATGGTATATCATACGTTTTGTGCGTCCAATCTTATTTGCAACATCATGTGACGAGAGCTTGCACAAAGTACGAAGCAAAGTTTGTGCACCCTCTTAAGACCAGTCACATATTATGATGGTGAGCTCACACAAATCGCCTTTGCACTGGCCAATGTGTATATGATTAGCCTGCAATACCATGGTGCAACCATCAAATGTGTATTGTCGCATGTAGAGTTGAGCTTGCACATGGGACAACGAGTTTAGTTTTGTGCACAGATCATGGTCTTGACTCTTGGCATTGCGGAGGGGCTGCACAACGTACCATTTTGTGCACCCTCCAAGGACTAGTCTCCAATCATAACCGTGAGCCCGCACAAAATGATACAATGTGACTCTGTGCACTATCAAACAACTTTTGGTTGAATGGTCGATGGAGCCCGCACATTGTTATGTAACATTGGTTGAATGGTCGATGGAGCCCACACATCGTTATGTAACATTGGTTGAATGGTCGATGGAGCTCACACGGTTGATGAGTCAATAGCTCGATGCTTGAATTCATTTTCTCACGCTCCTTTGGCTTCTGTCTCCATGAATGCTGGTTGCTAGAACAGTGGAAACCTATTGGAACACAACCAATATTCCAATGAATTAGATCCCTTTTTTGTTTCCACGAACACCAATGTCAAAGAATGCTTGCCTGCATGAATTTCAAACATAGTTGTAACAACAAGGGGACTAGGACTACTTAAGCGACTTGGTATAGGATTCAAGGAAGTACAGTACTTAGCATGTACCAGTACTTGGTACATGCTAGTGTTACACAAGCAAGTTTGATACAAAAGAAAACATATAAGATATAATGTGGTACGGCAAGAGAAAATAACATAATGTCGATCATGCATGGATTAACAAAAAAAAACATGTGATACTTTGAGGGGTGTGCTCAAGTGGAATGTGCATCCAAGGAGGATGCAAGTTAGTTATTCCAACTATGAGTCAAGTGCATGTGAGCAAAAATGTGCATGACAATGAGTGCACATGATGAGCATGGGGTAACTGTGCATGACATATGAAGTGCACTAAGGGAAGATGAAATATCAATGTGGAAGTTGAAGCGACAAAGATGTGCTCAAGTAGTCATATGGAAGTTAAAGAGTAGTTGAAGATGGATGAAGCGTAGGGGAAGTTACACCATGAGAAAACATGAATAATAAAAAAATGGTTGTCATTTGAGAGGGGTTAGCTAGATGGTCTTGAGACATGGCAATTGAGAGAGTCTACCATGGACCTCAAACATAGTGGTAAGGCAAATGTTGTAAATGTGTATATATATTGTTATGTTTTAGTAATGAAAATGAGTAGAGAAATTCCCTTATTATAATTTGGTTTTGTATGCCCTCTAAAATTGTTTCAACTTTTATGTTTGTAGTGCTTTTCTATTTTCAACTTATATATTTCGAAGCATTGTACTTAGTCTGCATAAATATGATTTCATAGAATTATGCCCATCAACTCTTTAGTTTGCTGTAATAATAACCAACTTCACAAATTTAGTTCATTTAATATATTGTTAGCACTCTAAAGTCTGAGCTAGTTCAATTAAAAAATTTGTAACTCAATCTTATTTTGATCCTATATTTGAAGAAGAAATAAATATATAAAAAATAAAATAATCTTATATCAAAATAACCTATTTTGACCACAAATTTATTAAGAATCTAATGTATGTCATATACCAAGTCCATGCATATAATGCATAATATATATATCATGTCCCTTCAATGTTCAGACACGGTGTTCAAAAAAGCGAATTTGAATTTCAAATCTCAAATGCCCGCACTCCACGAAAGTTACCAAAGGACGGTTCCTCACCAATTTCCTCCATTCTTCGCCATGGCAGAAGATCCATCAAGGATACCTCAGAAAACTCACCGTTGGGACTCGGTAGTTCAAATCTTGTGCATTGGAGGAGCGCCTTCAGGGCTTGCAAGTTTCTTAGAAGGAAATGGGTGAAAGGATGCTGTTCTCTCCATACTAAGGCTATGATGAAGGCAGTGAGCATTTTGCAATAGTTCATAAGATTTTTGGGGCGAGCATTGTCTGGAAATATTTGCTATATATTCTCATAATCTAGTGCTGCCAAACAGTTGTCACACATCCTACAAGGCACATGCTCAACTACGAGATCCAGTCTATGCCTGCTTAGGGCACATTTCCTCCTTGCACCAACTGGTATATAAACTAAATAGCCTCAGCGTATGCATTATTTGTTGTTATTTCCATAAATTGCTTCTGTTGGTATCTCCAGCTCTCAAGATATGTGTAATGAATTTTTTACAGGACTTGGCAGGCCGAAATAACCTTCACGAGTGTGGGTGGCCAGCAGTATTTCATTCGGTGTTTCATCCATCTCCATGAATCATCCTGACAACACCACATTAGTTCCAGGTACATCTCTCTGCCATGTCATCCTATCTCCTAGTGCTACAAGGCATTCTTGTCTCATCAAATTCTCTGGCATTTTCTTAACAAAATTTCAGTCCCTAAACCAAATACTATCCAATTTCTGGTTTTTCATAGATATGTATACTTTGGGATTGTTGAAAAAGAAACAAATGTTAGAACTTATCGTAATTACTCATATTATATTTGTAGAGGTGTTTATGACATTGTTTATAGTTACAACAAATTGTTATGATAATTTCACAATGAATTATTGTGGGCAGTTGTCCATTATAAAATGATAATACTAACGAAATAAGCAATAGGATATGATGCCTATGTCAAAATGAAGACATTATCTTGCGACAAATCAAAGGAATTTTAAACAGGTGAAAAGTCACATTTGGTTTTCAGCCACAAAATTTACTTACAAGAGATAGGAGTTTCCAATGAGTCTCATATATATCATTTTTATATAATTGGCTTAGGTTATGAGTGTATGAGTATGATCCTTGAAAAGGGAAAGAATTATAACTCTCAAATTTTAAATCGTGGTAGGGAAAGATGTATGTTGTTGAAATGAGAGAAATTATAGAAATATTCAATATAGTGAAAAGAAAAGGAAATAAAAGTTTTAAAATTTCTGCATTCCTTTTTTTTGGGTTGTTACATTTCCAATGCTAGCACATGTCCAATTTTTACATATTTTTTTAAAGCTAGAAACATGTTCAAGCATCTTTAAACACAAATATATGCTATTTACTAGGAAAAAAACAGTACTAGGAAACATACATGTAGGAAATTTGAGTCACTTGGTTGGGCTCCCTAGTGAACCTATGTTGGTATCTAGCAATTAGTACCACATTACATAAAATATGCTTAGAGATTTAATCTTCCATGTACCTTTGGGTATATAGGAAGTCCCTTATTTTCGCCTATACCCATGCTTCCATAAACTCTTCGATTATCTTACATTGCTATAGTACGTGCTAAGAATATCACTTTGCGGGGAGATCACTCTTAGGAATCATATAATATGACTAAGGATATGGTCTATGTCATTAGTTAGTATTTTGAAAGATTATAGATGAATAAACTACCTAAACACTTGAATATTATGCTGGCAAGAAGGTTGAAGAAACCCTAAATTTTGAATATATGTCAAATTAAAAGTTCAATTTATAATCGAAGAAGGATAGAATGATGGATAACATCAACCATTTAGTACAAAAGGAGAAGGATGAGAAGGTATAAGAAGGTCACCATAAAATAATTGTTGAATTTGAACATCATCTTCAGAATATGAAGGAAAAATATGATCTTATTATCTCAAAAGTAGAAGCAATTGAAAGTCAATAATTATAATAGTTGGAGCATGTCATTGTACCAAAAAGTAGAGGGGGTGATAAGGGCATCAAAATTTACGAAGCACCATTAATGGTGGAACCATATTGATACCTCTTTACAATGAAATATCGGGAAAAATACAATAAGTGTCAACATTACAAAGGATGAAGATGAAATAATCAATGGTTCATATAATGAGGCAAAAAGGGACCATTATTTAATGTGATGTTATCAAAGAACAAAAACTATAACAAATTGGAGAAGCTATAATAATGCACATGCAATCAAAGGAAAGGAAGCCATGAAGAATTGACAAAAAAAAATTAAATATAGATGGATGGATAATCAATAGTAGTAGCAAGAGAGAACAAATATAAATAACCATTACTATTATTAGGTTTCATCACATATAAAAGCCTTAGCTACAAACATTTGATGACGAATCCTTTTTATGGGGTGATATGTTATAACTCCATGGGATGTATATATGGGGTTGAATATATAGGTAATGTGGTTACATGAATATTTAATAGGGATAACCCTAATAGGGGACCCACAAGTACAATTGGGGATATTATATGGAGAGATAGGGAATATTATATAGAGAGATGTAGTTACAATCATTATAATTAAGGATTCTCTTAATGAATATAATGATTTTTCTCTCTCAGGATTTCACAGTGTGCTAGTTTATTCTCCATGATTTTTGGATTCATTGTGTTAAGGAGGGGTTTATCGACGTTTCGGACCTATGATATGTAGTCCATCTTCATGATAGGTAAGAATATGGATTGCGTATCGTAGGTATGAAACATCGATAAACCCCTTCTTAACACAATGAATCCAGAAATAATGGAGAATAAATATAAGGATTTATTATTTAATTCATCTCTATTATAACTTTAGGATTTATGTTTCACTCTCATATTTGGTGTACATTGGTTTATACACTATTTTATTAAGCTATTTTATTTACAAAATCCGTAACATGCTTCTTGAAAAACCTCCCACAAAATGCATTGTTCTCCCATGGTCTAGTACTTATTAGTATATGTTGATATAAACCTTCCTTCCCATTGTTGGTCTTACTAGTGCAATGGCGTATGCATCCTCTAATGAACCAATCTACATCTTCCTGAATTTGGCACAAGACACATATCTACAAGTTATTATTTGTTTTCTCAAAACCAAAATGGCCTCCAACATCAGAGTTATGGGCCTCTGTTATTAGTTTTTTTCTCTCACCTATATAGGTGTATAACACTTATATATCTTGTTGAGAAATGCATCTTGGAGATGATACTAAATCTTGTTGTCACTTTAATTGATTCTTCATGACTTTGGCCTTGTATCCATGAAATATCTTCATGAAATTGTAATCTTATGCTCTTTCCTCTTTGTATGAATCATGAGTGAAAGGATCCATGTGCACCAAATTAGCTAAAGATATGATCTTCAATGCACATAGAATCAATAGGATGTCTTCCTATGTGTTATATTTCCATTTTTATAAATGATTATGAGATAAAGTTTTGCAAACATCCCATCCATTTCTAGTGTCTTAATTGTTGAAGGTCAATATGAACCTACAAATATTACAAAGTCTAGTGATTAGTGTTATTGATGGCCTTTTTCAGTTTATATGGTTCTTCCACTTCATAAGATCATTCAGTAGAGGATATAGCACATTGCTTACTAGTCTACATTAAGATAACTTCCATAATGTATCCACTTCCATCTATCCTCACTTGAAAGTGATTCTTAATATTATGAAATATGAGAATTGGTGCTTATCTTGCATTTTAGGTTTTCAAATTTCTTTTAATAATTTCCTTTCCCCATAAAACCCTCTCCACTTTATTTTAGGGCATTCCAAAACTATCCTAAATTCAATGAAATTGGTAGGAAATATCCATTTAATGAAAGATTGTAAAGAAAATCACATTTCTTAAGTTGAAGGTTTTGATGTATATAATTTTATATATCTAATTGATTTGATGCTTAACTTGACTGTAATTTTAAAATTAACTTAATATTAATTTATCTCTCTTTTCAATTATTTAATGGTCAAAATATATTTAGAAGGGGATAGTAAAATCACTGATATCTATTGAGATATGATTTTAAATCTATGAGGCATTAACCATAAAGATATGGTTTAACACATTATAAGTTGCAAAAAGATGGCATTTAGAGTAGAATATTTTTATTTCCTCTCATGGAAACCCCATATAAAACCTATGCGACATTAACCGTTTAAAATATATGGGACATTAGCCATTTAAAATCTATGGTTCACTGAACATTAGATCCCTCCGGACGTTACATTATGGATCAATCGACCTAGATGGAAAAGTTTAGTGTCGGGTCATAATAGTTTAGTCCTACCTATTAAGTTTATAGAGAGATTTAGGATTGATCGCCAATTTGGTGTGTAACTTGTAGTTGTTTGCCTTGCATTGGAAATGCTATGCAATTATAAAACAAAAGTAGAACAGAACATGGAGTAGAATAGAACCTGCTCGAGCAGCAGATGCAGGGGTCTCGCTGCAGAAGGGTGAGATGTCTGGTTGAGAAGCAAATGCAGGGGATGGGCTTCCACAACGGAAGAATGAACAGGGAGAGGCAAGATGCCAATTTTAATTCACCAACCCACTACCTTGAACAAGTAATGAGGTTTGAAGTCCTGATAACATTTACGACAATGTGACAAGTGCATACCGAGGAAACTGACATGTCATACTTAGTTGGAGATTGGAATGCTTGGAGTTTGAAATGCCAAAAATAGGTACAAAAGTTGAGAGTGGTGTAATGATCAAAGCATAATTATTGGACAAAAATTAATTAGACTAAGGTATAGATTAATTACAATTTGCATTCCCTTGTTGCTACAATTCAACAAACTTGCAACATCTACCGGCTTGGTATAGAGGTAGACCATCATAAAAGAGAAATCCAATTTTTTTAGATATAGAGAAAATACACCAGGAATTTGAGAGAATGGAAGATGTATTGAACTATGAAATGCAGATGGGTGTTAATTCTCATGTAAAGAGAAAAGATTGGCATTCTATTTGTTGACACTAAGGTTTGAGAATGACTAAATCCAAAAAGTTTGCTAAAATGTCCAAAAAAGGAAGAAATTATCACAAAAGAGGTTGAAGAAAAGGTTGACAATTCAAAAACAAGAGGAAAAAACCCACTTATGCAAAGTCCGAAAGCAAATTTGTGAAAAGATTAAACCCCGATCAAGTTTCGGTGGCAGAGATGTCAAAAATCCCGATCAACAGCCGATATTGCTTCCCGCATCGCCAAAGTGATCGGCAGCAAATAGATGTGGGTGGTAGCGGACTCAATACCACCGGGACACGTGTCCAAACCTCATCCTTTTGCATATGTAATATAGCGGTAAAGGAAACCACCATAGCGCCGGGCGGAACCACCAAATATGGAAGCGCGGTGGGGTCAGTACACGTGGCAGGGTGGGACCTGATACATGGCAGATAGAGCAAGCGTGGTGGGGTCATATCACATGGCGTATACTTTGTGGCAATCGGAGGGCCGATATAAACCTTAATCAAATCAACGGCCTTTGTTTCATCCACATCTAGGAAGGTGCACACTGGATATGAGGAAGAGCAGTCGCAGAGAATAAACCACTCGAACAGGTGTCAGTAGGTGGCTGATCCGTGCAGAGAATAAACCGGAAAAGAAAACATCTTTTTAATCGCGGATACCACCAGATGGAATAAAGGGAGGCGAGATCTGACGATCCAAAACAAAGTCTCGAGATCAATGGTCAGATATGAACCGCATTCATAAAGGTGTAGGGAAGTTAATTCAAAAGTCTTATATAAAACAAAAGGGGCTCCACATAACGGCATTCTGCATGTGTCACTATCTCGAAGATCTCTGAAGACTGGTGGAGGTCTGCGATTGCGATAGAAGGCGAAAGGCGGGTACATACAGGTAGGGTCGGGTTACCTGTCCTGCTTTTTTAAACAGAATTTTGTTTAAAGAAACGTTTAAATGGAGACTGTGCACGATATAGATGTTTTTAAATCAAAAGAAGCCCTAGAGGATAGAGATGAAGATGTCTACAATACCCTAATTAGGTTTCCAATATCTGATATAAAAATTAGGTTGTGTGAATTGTTAAAGGAAGGGACGGACCCCCACAGAGTTCACCAATCGTCTTTGATAGCCTTTTGCCCCGACCAAATCCCTTCTTTCCAAGAATTCATATCATGGTGTGCTGAAAATTACTCCTGGGAAGAGAAAGTCGTTCTAAATAGCCAAAAAACCCGACTCATTTGCGAATTAAAGCCAGCAGAGTTAATTAAAGCCCTAGAAGTAGATTGTTCCCAAACCCTTGACCCTGAGGTTTTCTTTGAAGTCTCCATTATTGAAAATTATCATCATGTTTCTCAAAATTATAGGGAAATGTTTTTGTCATCGTGTCTCAATCCAGAGACCAGCATTTCGGAGGTCCCATACCCTATAGATATCAATCTTTTTAATGAAAATACCCAGTTAGTTTTGACATTATTGGCCGTAGTTCTAGGTTTGGATACGGATTTGTATGTAACCGAGTTTCAATTGAGTTTATTGTACAAAATGAGTACAGTCTAGTCAGGGATTGGTGAAAATCAAATCCCTCGACTTAATTTTGAAGCATTTTTAACAGAAAAGATTCATGACCAGATGGTCAATTTTTCCACTCTCAGACATTTAAGGTTTCAGGCCTTTTCAATGAAAATGATTATGACAGCCAGTCAAGACGAGTTGCAGTTCCCAGAAATCATTTTCACAACTTTACTAGAAAATAACATGTTCAATTACATCAATTACATGCTTTCAAAGATTTATAGAATGATTTTTGGAAAAAATCTGCCTAGAGTACTACCGGAAATGAAGGCATCCATGCAATTGAGTACAGAATACGCAACAGAAGATTGGTTTTTGTCGAAAGACAGTACAGTAATCATATTATATGGGTTCAGACATAAACCCTATGTGTTACCAGCTTTTATTAATTTAAGGGTTTTTGCCTTGGAATTCTTAAGACAAAAGTTGATTGTGGAAGATAACAATTTTTCGGTTCACAGACAAGCTACAGACATTAAATACCCATTCACATTTGGTCCGTTCACAATAAAGAATAAGAATGCTGTAGTGTATATAGAGAAGTTGTTGAAGGATATGAATTTTGAGTCAGATACGGCTATGGAGTATGACCCGTTAAACATCATATCAAAACAAAGAACAGAGCATCGTATCAAGGCCGTAAACCATCAGATTGTTGAAGGAATGTTGGACAGAGCCAATTGGCTAGAATATAAAGAAGAAATCATTCCGGATGCATTCGACAAAGAAATGGCATTGATTGACACAACAATAGGGACAGAAAGCGAAATAGATAGTGCATTGGTTGGATCTAAAAGACCCATACAGGACATAATGATCATTGAAGATGAAGAAACAGAAAGAGGAAAAAGATTGAAAATGAATGAACCACAAGAGTTAACAACAATTTCAGAAGAGGCTAAAACAGTTGAAAAAGAAATACCAGAGGTTATAGTTAAAGAGTACAACATTGAAGAAACCCCTGTAGAGGGTGATGTAAATAGACCCCAGAATATCATGGATATGTTTGATGAGCATAGTCGAAATAAACAGGAGTCCACGAAACAAACCAGTCAATTGTTTCCGAAGGTTAGAAGTATATCTAATACTGAGGTAAGCTTATTTACTAGCAGAAATATCAGGGAAAATTCCTTGAAATTTTCAGTTGTCACAAAAAATAAGATTTCAGAAATGAATATAGATTTGTCTAAAATAAATGCCCCAGATAAAATTTTATTGCATAGACAAACTGGAGAAGTCATATATTCAGACTATTTGGGAGCCATATTAAGAGCAGACAAGTTGAAAAGTTCAATGGATAAATTGAATAATCAATTGAGACAGGAAAAGGCAGAGAATAAGTCTCGACAGCAACAGATTAAAAAATTGCAAGTAGATTTGATAAATAAAGAAGGAGATGCAGCAACCAAACTGCTCAAAGAGAAAGACGATATGATCCAGATGTTGAGACGAAAATTAAAAATTCCAGACACTGTACTCATCCAAGGAGCAGAATTGACAATATTGGAAAAAGAAAAAGAAGAATTATCTAATGAAGTCAATGATGTTACTGCTAAAATGTAAGCTTTCTGATGAAAAAGATCGATGGGAAAAAGAGAAAATCATTTTAGAAGAACAGTTGGCAGAAGCGAGGAAAAGATTAGCAGGAAGTGGTCAGCAACAAGTACAAACAGACACACAGGAAGATAAAACGGGAGTAGATGATATTTTACAGGCTATGTCCCAGGTAAGCTTAAGGGAAAATGAAATCAAAGAATTGAAGGTTGAAATACAGAAGCTGACAGAAGAGAATGAAATCAAAAATAAAGAAATAAAAACCTTGCAAACAAAGAATCAGGAATTAAGTAATAATAATAAAGGATTAGCAGCTCATGTGACAGGGCAAGATGTTATGCAAGGTTGTTAACACCTGGTGTGGGACCAAATTATAAAATAAGTTGAGAAACTAAGACCATATCTGGATTACATAAGAGTCAAAGAAAAGGTGGTCAAAGATGCCTTCGAAAGTTGCAGAGCCGTCAATGAAAGCTTAAATAAAAAGCCAAAAGACGTAGCCTAGAAAGCAATAACATTTTTAAACAGTCTAACTGAAACAGACCTGATAGCCATGAATATAACGAACAGAATTTCAGTCATCACATGGGCCAGAAGGATCTTGGGTAAATACTCGCATGTTGAGAATGTTGAAGCTAAAGCTGGAGAAATACGGGAAGAAGTAGTAAAGTTCAAAAAGCAATTTGAAAAATTAGTAAACAAAGGGTTCCCTGCTTTTTGGAATGAAAAAAATGAATTAATTCTTCCGAATGATTATAAAAGATTGCTGTTTGATATAAGGATGGATCACAGAAAGTTCCACCAGCTGGATCATATGCTTACAGGGAAAATTTTAATGGAGAAAATATCAGAGGATTTTGAAATTTTAAATATGCTAATCTCAACCTGTGGAAACCTTCTTCCTGTTTCTTATGCAGGTCATGTTGAAATGTGAGTCTTGGTGAAGAAAATGACCAACTATGACTTACCCGCGGCCGACCAGTGGACTTATGTGGAAAAATATGGAAGGACAAGATATTCTGTCCATTCATAGAGGCTTTCAAAACTCTCGCCAAGTGGCGAAAAGATGATATTCAAAATTTTTGCCAAGTGGCAAAAAGGATACTTTTATTTTAAATTTGTAATATTATTTGGAGACAGTTATCTATTGCTCGAAGACAGTTATCTTTTAAGTTAAAATATTTTCAGTTATTAGTTAAAAGAAGCAGTAATGTCAAGCTTCTTCCAAATTTTGTATAAGAACAATGAGAGTCATTGTTGAAGGGTTGGAAATTTTTTGAGAGACAGTGTATGTTTGGAGATCTATTTTTTGATAAATAAAAGCAATACAGTGAAAATACCCATCTTTTGAGACCAGAGATTCATGTGTTGATCAGCTTTACAGTCCGTTTTTTTTTTATCTTTATATGTGCATGTTCACTTCCTTTTTTATATCTTCCATTATGTTTTTCTTCTATATTTAAATGAATGTCTGAAATAATTCGAGATTCATACTGGTTATGCCTCGTTTTATATCATTTAAATATTCACTATTTTCTCCAAAGTTGACAATGGATTCATCCTAAGTTAGATGCCTGTTGTTGATGGAATGTCATTATTTCTTTCTGTACCACCTGAAAAAATCAAATTGACTGTAATATGATTGCTATCTTGCCTATGTGGAAATCTGTTTGGTATAAATCTCTTACTGGTATATTGTATATTTGAAACTTTGACTCCATGCCTAATGTTTCTTGTTTTCCTTTTCAACCAGAAAATCCTTTTGAGAAAATTTGAGAGAACTTTTATATTTTTCAGTTCTTGTATATGTATTGTGAGAGAGCCCTCTCTGGTGGAAAAATGGCTGAGTTTTCCACCTAAAGCTTGGTTTGAAATAGGTTGCCTTAAGTGTTATTCTTTTACAACCGGAATAAAATCTAAGTGCTAACACTATGTAATGGGAAGTTTTATTATGAGGTGAATGTGGAAGAAGACGCTGAGTTTTTAAAGCTTGTCATTTATAAACACTTATTCTCTCATGTTGACATGTCCAAAAGTTATTCATCTAACAAGTTAAATGATGGTCTCTATGGGATAGGCTATTATGAATCTTTAGGAAATGTGAACTTAAAGAGATTCTTATTATTTTTCTATTGGAAAGCTAGCGACTGCTAGCTTTCCTTGTAGCATAAGCATGTGTGCAGTCGCTAGAAGAAAAATTCTTATGCTACAAGTAAAGCTAGCAGTCGCTGGCTTTCCTTGATCTTTTGCCATGTGTTTATTTCAAAATAGAGCACATGGCACAAGCTCAAGGTATAAGCTAGCAACCACCAATCACCATGGACAAGATTTTTCTATTGGAAAGCTAGCGACTGCTAGCTTTCTTTCTAGCATAAGTATGTGTTATTATCCTAGAAGGAAATGCTTATGCTAGAAGGAAAGCTAGCAGTCACTAGCTTTCCTTGATCTTGTGCCATGTGCTTATTTGAAAATAGAGTACATGATACAAGTTCAAAGTATAAGCTAGCAACCACAAATCACCATGCCCAGGGTTTTTCTATTGGAAAGCTAGCGACTGCTAGCTTTCCTTCTAACATAAGCATGTGTGTCATGCAAAAAGGAAATGCATTTGCTAGAAGGAAAGGTAGCATTCGTTAAAAATAGAGTACATGGTACAAGCTCAAGGTATAAGCTAACAACCACCAATCACCATGGACAGGGTTTTTGTATTGGAAAGCTAGCGACTGTTAGCTTTCCTTCTTGCATAAGCATGTGTGTTTATGATAGAAGGAAATTCTTATGCTACAAGGAAAGCTAGCAGTCGCCAGCTTTCTTTGATTTGTTGCTATGTTCTTATTTCCAAATAGAGCACATGACACAAGCTCAAAGTATAATCTAGCAACCACCAATCACCATGGACAGGATTTTTCTATTGGAAATCTAGCGACTGCTAGCTTTCCTTCTAGCACAAGTATGTGTTATTATCCTAGAAGGAAATGCTTATGCTAGGAGGAAAGCTAGCAGTCGCTCGCTTTCCTTGATCTTGTGCCATGTGTTTATTTCAAAATAGAGCACATGGCGCAAGCTGAAGGTATAAGCTAGCAACCACCAATCACCATGGACAGTGTTATCAATTGGAAAGCTAACGACTACTAGCTTCCCTTCATGGCTAGAGTTTTTCTATTAGAAAGCTAGCAATTGTTATCTTTCCTTCTAGCATAAGCACATGTGTGCTTATGCTTATGTTAGAAGGAAATGCTTATGCTAGAAATAAAGCTAGCAGTCGCTAGCTTTCCTTTATCTTGTGCTATGTGCTTCTTTCAAAATAGAGCGCATGGCACAAGCTCAAGGTATAAGCTATCAACCACCAATCACCATGGCTAGGGTTTTTCTATTGGAAAGCTAGCGACTGATAATTTTCCTTCTAGCATAAGAATGTGTGGTTATGCCAGAAGGAAATGCTTATGCTAGCTTTCCTTGATCTTGTTCCGTGTTCTTCTTTCAAAACAGAGCACATGGCACAAGATCAACGTATAACCTATCAACCACCAATCACCATGCCCAGGGTTTTTTTATTGGAAAGCTAGTGATTTCTAGCTTTCCAATAACATAAGCATGTGTGCTTATGCTAGAAGGAAATGCTTATTCTAGAAGGAAAGATAGCAGTTGCTAGCTTTCCTTGATCCTGTGCCACGTGCTGATTTCAAAATAGAGTACATGACACAAGCTCTAGGTATAAGCTAGCAACCAACAATCACCATGCCCAAGGTTTTTCTATTGGAAAGCTAGCGACTACTAGCTTTCCTTCTGGCATAAGCATGTGTGCGTATGCTAGAAGGAAATGCTTATGTTAGAAGGAAAGCGAGTAGTCACTAGCTTTTCTTGATCTTGTGCCATGTGCTTATTTCAAAATATAGGACATGGCACAAGATTACGGTATAAGTTAGCAACCACCAATCACCATGGCTAGGGTTTTTCTATTGGAAAGCTAGCGATTGATAGCTTTCCTTCTAGCATAAGCATGTGTGCTTATGCTAGAAGGAAATGCTTATGTTAGAAAGAAAGCTAGCAGTTGCTAGCTTTTTTTGATCTTGTGCCATGTGTTTCTTTCAAACTAGAGCACATGGCATAAGCTGAAGGTATAAGCTAGCAACCACCAATCACCATGCCCAGGGTTTATCTATTAGAAAGCTGGCGACTACTAGCTTTCATTCTAGCATAAATATGTGTGCTTATTCTATAAGGAAATGATTAGGCTAGAACGAAAGCTAGGAGTCACTAGCTTTTCTTGATTTTGTGCCATGTGCTTATTTCAAAATAGAGTACATGGCACAAGACCAAGGTATAACTTAGCAACCACCAATCACCATGCCTAGGGTTTTTCTTCTGGAAAGCTAATGAGTGCTAGCTTTTCTTCTAGCATAAGCATCTGTGCTTATGCTAGAAGGAAAGCTAGTAGTCGCTATGTATTAGTAGTCGCTAAGCTAGGGGTCGCTTATAATTCAAAAAACTTCTACTATGTATTAGTATACTAATAGTGGCATCAAGTAGCATTGCTTGGGATTTTGTATTACTCTAGTTCCATATAGATGTTATTCTTCACTAATCTACAATATAGGTTTATATGACACCAAATAACTATTTTCAGGAGTACTTAAAATAGGGATGACTCCAATCAAGGATATTTGGATTTACTTTGAACAATTGATACAAAAAATAAATTTGAGTGAGCCATGATTATACAAACTAGCATGATCAATCATGGTTGGATTCCAACCTACTTAATAACTACCTTCAATACTATTACAAGTTTCATGATTATACAAACTTGCATGATCGATCATGGCTGGATTCCAACCTACTTAATAACTACCTTCAATACTATTACAAGTTCTTAAGTATGGAAAATTTTTAGACATTTTTACAAGTTTTTCTAAGAATAGTTTTCTGTTTGTATTAAGATTATATACATTGATAACCAATCTTGTTTTGATTACCCTTTGTAGCTCCATCATAATTTATATGTAAAGTCCCTTTTGGCGGTGGGGACTAAATGGTGGGGAACAATGTTTAATTTGCACAACAAAATGATGCCATACCCTTTTTAGCTATTACAAGTACATTATTTTTTTGTAGATTGTGTTTTGCCAAAAATATAAGAGCACACTTTACATGGTTTGACCTTAACTACAAATTATAATTCAATTGTGTGTTACAGAATTTGTAGGAGCGACAATGGAAAGTATAATTTTCACAAAAGCGGACTATGTTGACCTCCTGGTTAATGGTCAAGTTATTGGGCTAGGAAAGGTTGAATCTATAGAAGTTGGAACTTATTATGGTGGAGGAAGGGTTGTTGCAGGTTATGTTATGGTTTTGATAATTGATGTCACTCAACCACATTTGATTGTGGAATATGTTGATGAAGGGGACACACATCCATGGAGGACTAGAGATTTGAGGCACACCATAGGTAAATCAAATACCAAAGCATGTGTTAAGAATTATTCATAGTTTATTGAATGTTTTTTTGAGAAAATACTAAGTTTGTTATGTTTGGTGTACAGGTGCAAATGCTTGTTCAACATTTTCTATTGGAGACAAAGTAGATCTTTTACAACATGGAGTGAAGATGGGTGAGGGCTCCATATTCAATACAGAGCTTGGGAATAAGGTTCATGGAAAGATTGTAAAGAAAGGATGCATAGTGGTTAGAATTGAGAAGGTGTTAAAAAATGATGCTCCTTTACCACATCCAACTGGATTTGAGGAAACACTAGGGGGTGCAATAGAATCTTATGATATTTGGCCAGAAATAGATTTGAAACCTCATTGTGAAGATCAACCCATAAATATTCCACAAGATAGGGCTGCAAGTATAATTTTCACAAAAGGGGACTATGTTGACCTCTTGGTTAATGGTCAAGTTATTGGGCTAGGAAAGGTTGAATCTACAGAAGTTGGAACTTATTATGGTGGAGGAAGGGTTGTTGCAGGTTATGTTATGGTTTTGATAATTGATGTCACTCAACCACATTTGATTGTGGAATATGTTGATGAAGGGGACTCAAATCCATGGAGGACTACAGATTTGAGGCACACCATAGGTAAATCAAATACCAAAGCATGTGTTAAGAATTATTCATAGTTTATTGAATGTTTTTTTGAGAAAATACTAAGTTTGTTATGTTTGGTGTACAGGTGCAAATGTTTGTTCAACATTTTCTATTGGAGACAAAGTAGATCTTTTACAACATGGAGTGAAGGTGGGTGGGGCTCCATATTCAATACAGAGCTTGGGAATAAGGTTCATGGAAAGATTGTAAAGAAAGGATGCATAGTGGTTAGAATTGAGAAGGTGTTAAAAAATGATGCTCCTTTACCACATCCAACTGGATTTGAGGAAACACTAGGGGGTGCAATAGAATCTTATGAGATTTGGCCAGAAATAGATTTGAAACCTCATTGTGAAGATCAACCCATAAATATTCCACAAGATAGGGCTGCAAGTATAATTTTCACAAAAGGGGACTATGTTGACCTCCTGGTTAATGGTCAAGTTATTGGGCTAGGAAAGGTTGAATCTACAGATGTTGGAACTTATTATGGTGGAGGAAGGGTTGTTGCAGGTTATGTTATGGTTTTGATAATTGATGTCACTCAACCACATTTGATTGTGGAATATGTTGATGAAGGGGACACACATCCATGGAGGACTACAGATTTGAGGCACACCATAGGTAAATCAAATACCAAAGCATGTGTTAAGAATTATTCATAGTTTATTGAATGTTTTTTTGAGAAAATACTAAGTTTGTTATGTTTGGTGTACATGTGCAAATGTTTGTTAAACATTTTTTATTGGAGACAAAGTAGATCTTTTACAACATGGAGTGAAGGTGGGTGGGGCTCCATATTCAATACAGAGCTTGGGAATAAGGTTCATGGAAAGATTGTAAAGAAAGGGTGCATAGTGGTTAGAATTGATAAGGTGTTAAAAAATGATGCTCCTTTACCACATCCAACTGGATTTGAGGAAACACTAGGGGGTGCAATAGAATCTTATGAGATTTGGCCAGAAATAGATTTGAAACCTCATTGTGAAGATCAACCCATAAATATTCCACAAGATAGGGCTGCAAGTATAATTTTCACAAAAGGGGACTATGTTGACCTCCTGGTTAATGGTCAAGTTATTGGGGTAGGAAAGGTTGAATCTACAGAGGTTGGAACTTATTATGGTAGAGGAAGGGTTTTTGCAGGTTATGTTATGGTTTTGATAATTGATGTCACTCAACCACATTTGATTGTGGAATATGCTGATGAAGGGGACACACATCCATGGAGGACTACAGATTTGAGGCACACCATAGGTAAATCAAATACCAAAGCATGTGTTAAGAATTATTCATAGTTTATTGAATGTTTTTTTGAGAAAATACTAAGTTTGTTATGTTTGGTTTACAGGTGCAAATGTTTGTTCAACATTTTCTATTGGAGACAAAGGAGATCTTTTACAACATGGAGTGAAGGTGGGTGAGGGCTCCATATTCAATACAGAGCTTGGGAATAAGGTTCATGGAAAGATTGTAAAGAAAGGTTGCATAGTGGTTAGAATTGAGAAGGTGTTAAAAAATGATCTTCCTTTACCACATCCAACTGGATTTGAGGAAACACTAGGGGGTGCAATAGAATCTTATGAGATTTGGCCAGAAATAGATTTGAAAACTCATTGTGAAGATCAACCCATAAATATTCCACAAGATAGGGCTGCAAGTATAATTTTCACAAAAGAGGACTATGTTGACCTCCTGGTTAATGGTCAAGTTATTGGGCTAGGAAAGGTTGAATCTACAGAAGTTGGAACTTATTGTGGTGGAGGAAGGGTTGTTGCAGGTTATGTTATGGCTTTGATAATTGATGTCACTCAACCACATTTGATTGTGGAATATGTTGATGAAGGGGACACACATCCATGGAGGACTATAGATTTGAGGCACACCATAGGTAAATCAAATACCAAAGCATGTGTTAAGAATTATTCATAGTTTATTGAATGTTTTTTTGAGAAAATACTAAGTTTGTTATGTTTGGTGTACAGGTGCAAATGTTTGTTCAACATTTTCTATTGGAGACAAAGTAGATCTTTTACAACATGGAGTGAAGGTGGGTGAGAGCTCCATATTCAATACAGAGCTTGGGAATAAGGTTCATGGAAAGATTGTAAAGAAAGGATGCATAGTGGTTAGAATTGAGAAGGTGTTAAAAAATGATGCTCCTTTACCACATCCAACTGGATTTGAGGAAACACTAGGGGGTGAAATAGAATCTTATGAGATTTGGCTAGAAATAGATTTGAAATCTCATTGTGAAGATCAACCCATAAATTTTCCACAAGATAGGGCTGCATTCACATGTACAAGGGTTTCTTTTACACATGGATGCATAGGAACAATTATGTGCATTGCCAAAGGAATGATAATGTCCATGAGGATGACATGGTTGTGGGTGAAACACTAGGTGAAGATAACTTTGGTGTTTTTGTGGAAGAGATACATGGGTATTGTGAAAGATGCAAGATTGGGGATAAGTCTATACATGGATTGGTTAGATGTCCAATACATAAATTGGTGGACAACATAGGTGAGATGTTAAGGGTCAAGACAAAGTACAAAGAGCCACCCATGGAAATGCTGATATGGGATGTTATAGAGGATACACGTCCTTTATACCAATGGGATGGGGATCTTTATAATAAAAAATATCAAGATGTCAATGTTCTTAATGCATCGAGGCCATATAAAAAGATTAAACGAGCTATGACAAGAGAAAAAGTTGCAAAACGTCAAACCAAGATAGATAAAGAGAAAGAAGTACGACTTTTGGCTGTAGATGAATGTTGTAAACAAGATTGTCTTCAACATGTGGATAGGAATGCCATTGCAAATGCTAGAAGGGATATGGAATGCAAAGACAAAAATGGTATCAGGGAATTTGTATTGAATTCACTTGTTTCAAACACTATCATGTCAATGAGCCATGGCCATGGCCTACCTCCTATTATTAGAAAAGTAAAGGACATGAGATTTGATGGTAATGTTATTTGTAAGAAAGCATGGTACAAGATACATAAGATTCCTCAAAGCACCTTCTATAGCTACCAACATAATTTTGAACAAGGACATATGGAATCCATTCATGGTAACACCAATACATGTAAAGCACGTGCACAAACTGTGTCGTCCATAGAAATACTGCATAAAATTGTAATGGACAATTCAGATTTTTTGTCAAACCAAACACATCAAGTCGAAGCAGATGGAACTTCTTCTCCTCTAAGATTGTTGCCTTCGACTTACACACAAAGCTCTTTGTTAAAAGAGATCAATGTGGGTTTGCAAAAGCTCAATTGTCCATTAATATCACAACCAACAATGAGCAAGATTTGGAACACTCATTTTCGAGACGTGGCATTCTCAAAGAACACCAACTTCAGTAAATGTGGTGAATGTATTGTGTTGAAAGCACAAATGAAGTCAGCAACTACAAAAGAGTTGGAAGAAACGGCACGCGCTAGATTGAACAAACATAACAAGATCGTTATGTGCGGAAGACATTGCTACTATGCCCACATAATCATGTCAGAGAGGTTTCCAAAGGAGTATTTGAGTATTATCCATGATAAAATGGATAAAACAAAGACTTCAATTCCAAGGCTACGCGTCAAATCAAAATCTATTGTAGGAATAAACTTGGGTTTGTCATTGACAGGTATGCTAACACATGGGCATAAGACAGGAGGTTTTGGTCATTTCTCCCTACCATTTGTACATATGGGATCACAATTTACCATTACATCACTTGCTAGGTGCTTTAGGGACCTTGAAGACACACATCTTGATATGTATGGTGATCTTCTTTATGAGAGTGGAAGTTCAAGAAACCCACTTTCAAATGCATTACTTGACACCTCTATTTACTCAAATTGTAGAGTGTACAAGGATGAATTTTTATCTCATGGAAGATTAGAAAATCAAGATATCGATTTTAAACCTCTTCCTCCACATTTATTGTTACAATTGGATAATGCAGCAAGTGATAATAAAAATCGTTATCTTTTCATGTTTCTATCACTTCTCACTACACTTGGTGTCTTCATCACTATTGAGGTTGGGTTCTTGCTTGTGGGACACACCCATGAAGACATAGACAGGACCTATGGGAAAATGTCTTCCAGCTTGAAAAGTAAAGATATATATTCTCTACCTGAGATGATGGATACATATCGCAAAATTGAAGAAAAAAGAGTGTTTCCACCTAAACTGATTGATAAGGTGTATGACTTCAAAAGCTTCCTTAATGGATACATCAAGGAAGGAAAAAATGCACTAGTTGGACATCTTAATGTTCAGTACTTCCAATTTCTTGTACTCAATGTTGTTCCGGTATTAAGGTATAAAGAATCCATAAGAGATGTTGAGTGGTCAGAACCAGTTGAGTTATGGAATACAGATGATGAAGGTCGATCTAAACTGCCCATAGGGAAGCCATCTTTCTTACATCCCAAAGAGAATGAAATCTATTTAAAAGAACTAAAAGAAGGAATAACATCATACATAAAAATTTGGAAAGACACAATGGGTGGTGAGGATTTGCCAATTGTTACACTAGAATGGAAAAATAAGGTAGAGTATTGGGAAAGAGTTCTTGATACTTTATATGAAGATTACAATGATCATGATTCATGTTCTAAGGATTTCTGGCCCAAGACAAGGCAAACTCCAGATGTTGGTCGTAATGCGCTTCATGCAATCTCAAATATTATGGATGGGGATTTTGATACTATGACAGGTGAACCCATGTATGTTGGACCCAAGTGCAATAAGCCAAAGACAACATTCAACCCTATTAATGATGTTGAGAAAGGAAAGATGTTGCTAGTTAGATCAGGAAATGAGGAAGAAGGGGAGATGATTTGGATGGAAAAAGCCACCTCAAATATATTTCAAGATGATGAAAGTGATACTCTTCATGTTAAAGTTGATTGGTGGAAGCTCGGTTTAGGGAAATACAATGGAAAAGTATTAGAAGAATATTGGGTACCAAATCCTGATGACATAGAGCTTGGATCTATTCCAATTGATACCATAGTTTGGGCATGGATGGCTAAGAAAGAACATTGCAAGAAGGCCAAGATAAATAAACATGGTGTACAAGCTGTCCTTGACCTACTTGAATGAATAACATGAGATTAGGTGGATATGATTCATGGATGTAAGTTTGTTCTTTGGAGGACCAATTAATACATGAAGAAACATTTTTCAATTTTTCTTGTATATTGAATATTCTCTTCAAATTTATTTGAGGAGTTTTATATTATTTGGTACAAATATGAAAATTTTGTTTAAATTGCAATGTATTGATGTGACGATACTTCATGCAAATTACATGACACCATGAAATATTAAACTTTCAATGATTTGTTTATATTAACATAACTTCTCCCATAACTTGGATAATCAAGTCCAATAATGCACTTAAAATCAATATCTTCTAGTTTTGGCCTATTAAAACTATATTGGAGTTAATTTGGCATATTAAAACTATATTGGAGTTAATTAGCATTGTTTTCAATGTAATACGTTCAAACACCAAACAATATCTAACATGGAAATTACAAATTCCAATGCTTTGTCTAGATCGACATAACTTCTCACTCCATCAAACTTGGATAATGTAGGACCCCTCCTTTAGGGCCCCCTTGAACTGAACCTAAAACTTTAACAACTTCATACAAACAAATTAGCCATCATAGTTATTGGAAAAATAAAATAAAAAGCGAGAATAATTTACCAAAAATAAGCAAAACCTTAACCTGTCAACCCGATCCGGCTGGTCCATTGTCATCTTCGTCTTCCATAGGATCCCTCCAGCAAAGCTTGTTTAACCATTGGCGAAGCAACCGTTAGCTTCGCCACCCAACCATAGGCTCATGCTTTCAGTCGCATGGCCTCCCTCGAGCTTTAGGTCGTAGAGCTCACACACAAAAAAAAAATCATGAAACCCAGTTTGGGATTCCCCCCCCACCAAGATTTCCAGCCAAACCCTTAATAGCAGCAAGTCATGAGGTAACTCAATATTACGATAGTCATCCAGGGTCTGGATGCTTTACCCATCCCCAAAGTCTCCCTTTTAAAGGAAAATCCCCCGCGACACATGTCGCTTCATGCATAAATAATTATTTAATTAATTCTTTAATGAAAAACAACTCACCCATCCAAGTGTCAGTTTCTCTAGGAGATGCACCAACATCCCTAAGTTTGCTCATGTTTTTCCCCTAGATATTTCACTTAACTCCTAGATTTGTGGTGTAGGTGGAGTTGACTAGGTGTCCATGCCTAGGATTCCATTTTGCTCCTAAATAAATATTTATAATATTTTTAAGTAATCAGGAATATCCTTTCATTTGCAATGCCTAAATAACACTTAATATTATTTAAATGCCAAAGTAATAATTTATGTGCAAATGCCTAAAGTACTCAAATGCATTTCTAAGTAAAGTTCTAGGTGCAAAATTATACGTTTCAACGCAGTTAAGTTTAGCAATCAAATTTTACTAGGGACCTGGTGTCGCGGCGTTGGGCCTCCTTGTTCCTTAATTTAATTTCTCTGACATGGAACCACTCCGTCGAGTCCAGTCATCCATAGTTTCCATTCCTTGGCAAGGCACCACATCGTTGGGTCCTTGCATTCACTCTTTCCGTTCTCGGCAGGGTACCGCACCGTCGAGCCCTTCTGCCGTCATCCTTCCGTTTTGACTTGCGGGAACTTCATGTAGGGATTTCAGGAGCCGTTACCTTCCATCCTCCGTCTACACGCTATTAGGGACTAATGGCGTTGAGGAGTGAGTCCATTCTCACTGCGCGCCCCCCAACTCGTACGTGACCAGCTCTGTCGTGGCCCACCTCGTACGCCCTCATGCTTTCTTCTTGAGCAAGCAGATCAGTACTTATCTGCTCAAGCGTGGTATTCCTTCGGAAGTCGACATCGTCGTCGCTCTCCCTGTGTGTGATTTACTTGTACTCTACGACCCTTCATATTCCTTTGTGTGTCCATCGGTGAACCGTTTCACCTGTCGCTACACACATTTCTCACAAACGTAAATTAGTAGCACTGTCCTCAATAATCACAATTTGGTTTATAAATCTATTGCTTCATTAAGCATCTATAACTTACTTAATCATTACTCATTCGTCTAATCACATAATCAATTGCACAGCTAGTCGTTAAGCATCATTCATATGTAAAGTTTTCATATCAAAGTTAATCGTTAAACAACATGAAATTGTCCATTCACAATAACTACCCAAATGCACATATATCAATCAATCGTAATCATAAATATACTCAAAATAAAATCATAGGGTTATTTTATTAATGTTTCAAATAGTCAGGTGACTCAGCAGGTGCCCTCAATGTCTATAGTAGTCTAGGGGCACTACATACACCCCTACTTATTTAGAACTTTGTCCCGAAGTTCAGAATAAAAATGGAAAGCTATGACGCATCTCAGTTGTGTCCTCCCAAGTTGCAGAGCTAGGACTGTAACTGTCCTGCACTTTGACTTGATCAATCCAGGCTAATCATTAAGCAAGAACTAACCAATCAATTATACCACTCCACACATATAATTTAATTCTTTAATTCATTTATCAATTATTGTCGTCATTCCCATCTTCAGGTTTTCCTCAATCATTTAAGACATAACAAGGCTCCAGAGACCATTATATCGAAGTTGTTCAGCCGGGTCACTCGACAGGTACCCTTAAGGTCCACAGTCATTCTAGGGGCATTACATAAAGAATCATTCAGGTTTCCCATCTATAAAATCCTTAATCACCTTACGACATGGTTTTGAATTTAAAGATTGGTGTTTTCCTTAGAAGTGAATCCTAGAACAAAATCAAGTAATACTTTAAAATTCCTATCTAATCCATTCCCCTGCCACAATGCCCAATGATTCTAACTTTTCATAGGTAATATACTACTTAAAGCATACGTAAGTTAACCATAAGACACATCAGTGCAAATGTAATTATAATATAAGTACCAAATTAGGTTTTCTATACCCCCTAGTCATCTACGAATGTCTACAATGTCCAAATTAGTTACAAGTTATAATGCGCCAATGGCCATCTAATAGTTTATCAAAACATAACAAATCCAAGCAAGTATTCAAATCTATTTGGTTATCCTCCCTTCAAGATGAGAAGGTAAACATCATAAAATATTTGGTAAGATATAATCACGGTTTTTAAAAAAAATTAGGAAAGACCCTCAAATAGTCCAAAAAACCAAATTCCATAAGACTACTTCAAAATACCTCTAGATGTTTTAATAATGTTGGTTCTCAATTCGATAAGATTTCAGGCATCGAAACTTAGTGACATAGTCGAACGTATTAAAATTTATCTCTTAGTCCTTTCATCAGTATCATTATGTCCAGGTTAATGAGCTTATCACATCCTTACCTCATTTTATCATTTCCGTTGTCATAGGACCACTTCGACAAACTCATCAAGTCGTACTATGTGTGTTTTCTTAGCCTAATCGAGTTTCATCTCGAGGGTTATTCATACTTTCATCAAGGTTTGACCATATTATCTGGTTAGCTTCATTGCATCCAGTTCATTGTGTTGATCATCTCCATGCTTCGTTTTACGTATGTCGTCTTCATTTGGCCCTCTCGGTGGACTTTCCCAATTGAGAATTCTTCTTTTACTATCGCCATGGTCACGTCGTGTTTGTACTTTTTCGTTCTTTTTAACAACATTGTCATGCTAGAAAAAAATAGTTTCGTTGGGATTAACTCCTCATGCTAGTAACATTGATATCTTGGTTTCCAATTTCTAATTTCGTTTCACCCCTTCGACAATCTGTCAAAATCTCGTCAATGAGAGCATATCAGTGTAGGGCTCGTCTTTCAATTTTTTTTATTTTTTTTTCAATCTACCTAAACAAAGTATCTCGGTTAAGGTGGTTTTTCAATCATATTATTATAATATAAATATACGACAGTTATCAATGAATGGATTTTGATCACTATGAAATGAATTGGGTTACCATGATTCCAAGTTATCTATGAATTCTCTTCTGCCATATGGCGTACTCTACATATACATGCCAGGAAGCTGACCATGTTTACTAACTATTTATCCCCGGTCCAACTTCAACTATAGACAAAATCATTAAAATAAAATTTTAAATACTCATTCATAAATTATTCTATACTTTACTTAGCTTAAACTTAAACTTTTCTCACAACACATTCAACCTCAAGTATCACACATACTGTTAGATATTCATGATCAAATCTGACCGTAATTAAAATGACCGGTTATAAACATTTAGTCATATTTTAATCTACACTCCGCTAACTCTAACTTTTCACTACATGCTCTACCACTAATTACATGTTTATCCATTATACATTTTAGTGTAACTAACTGCACTAAAATCATCGAGATATACATCTCTCCCTCTCTGTATAGATATATATATCCTAATTAAATGATTCTTGAGCTCTACCTTTCACTGCATGCTCATGTTCTACTACAAAGTAATATATTTGTAATTTTCATATTCTATTTCATGATGGACTAAAGTAGAATATTGGAAACATACTTCTATCTTTCTTCATAATTAACAACACTTGAACTTTAGTTTTCCACTTCCTTTTCATCTACTAAGCAACATGTTGTCCATGATAACTCTAATTCATGCTTGACTAAAGTAGAACATTTAAATATACATAATTTATTCTTCATAATTAACACACTTCATCTATAAATTCTACTGTATGTTCCATAACTAATAGACAGGTTGCCGACTTTTATTCTAATTCCACACTTGGTTAAAATATGGAACAAGGTCGAAAACTTGGAATTAATAAGTGTTCCTTTGCAGTTTATACGCTCTAAATTAAAATCCAGTAATGATATGAAAAAAAAAAAGGAGCAGAGGTTCGAAGATATAAATAATCATTTAAACTGGTATACTGAACTCAAAGCTACGATTGTATTTACTAACTGCAAGACAACTCGTTGGATACTCAGGCTAACGGTTCTGAGGGACATGGTCTTGTACAGGTGTCAACAATTGTGGTAAGTTCGGTGCTGGTAAGGGCGTCATTAAGTGTTCCAGATACTCAAAATGCAGCCAGCAGGGCCTAGCAACGAATGTACTCAATTCTTGAATGCGATAGTGGAACCCTGTACAGAGATCCGATATTATAGCTGGAATTTAATTTATGAAATGGTTATATGCCAACCAAAGACAGCGATCCAGCATTATAGCTTGAATTCGATTTGTAAAATGGTTATACGCTAACCCCAAAACAAAAATAAATAACTATAGTTCGAATTCAAACTGTAAAATGGTTATACGCTAACCCAAATACAGAGATCAATTATAAAAGCTCCAGATTCTCTTTGTAAAGTGGTTATACGCTAACCAAAAGCAGAGATAAATTATTATAGTTCCAGATTTGTTTTGTAAAGTGGTTATATACTAACCAAAACACAGCGATCAATTATAATAGCTCCATATTCGGTTATAAAACAATTACACGCTATTCACTGGTAGATATCAACCATCATAAAGAACAATTTAGAATTTGAATATTATAGTTGTAACCCACAGAAATTGTCCGAACATAACATATAATCTTGGTTAGAATTAAAATCCTAATTCTTTTACATATTTACTGTAGATTGACTAAGAAAATAGGAGTAAGCATATACTCCTTTTTTTATCAATATCTTAATGCAAGTTGAAATGGCGGATAGCAAGGCACATTAAACTAGTAACAGTTTATTAAATCGTTCCAACTATTATCGTTACACGCACATGCAATTGATACAGGATTTAGTCAAGAGGAAAAATATTAAAGTTGGATAAGGCCCCATCATACACAGTGCTATTTTTTTTTTTAAATCAGCCATAAATCTGTGCAACGATCCTCCAATTAGTCGTTACAACGGAATCTAATTCCAGCAATTATAAAATGCAGATCGCAATCAAACATTTAGACGCTACATCATAAATATCCTAGCAATTGTAATAGGCTGTAGATTTGAACGGTAAAGAAGGGATTGCTACAGTCAATCAGAGCGAACATGCCCGGTGATCATGGTGCTCTGCTGCAGATGAATTCGACAAAGTTATTTTATCGACAGGTCGTAGACTGCAATTGGTATGATGAAGGGTTGGTGCTGAAATTCTGGGCAACTAAAACCAGTAATCACAGGATCACATGGTAGGTCAGAGGGTGACTAATGCCATAAATCCTGGTAATATACAGTCATAACGCCCAGTAGTCGGTTGAAGCGGATCACCTAAGCAAGATCTACGGGTATAATTAATAATTCCAAAACTATTTTATGCTAAACCGTACCTACCAATTCGGCGTCATATCAAGCTATACTTTTTATGTAAAACATTGTAGTGCCCCTAGACTACTGTAGACATTGAGGGCACCTGCTGGGTCACCCTAATATTTGAAACATTAGTAAAATAACCCTATATGAGAACTGTACATACGAATGATGCTTAACGACTAGCTGTGCAATTGATTATGTGATTAGACGAATGAGTAATGATTAAGTAAATTATAGATGCTTAATGAAGCAACAGACTTATAAACCAAATTGTGATTATTGAGGACAATGCTACTAATTTACGTTTGTGAGAAATGTGTGTAGCGACAGGTGAAACGGTTCACCGACGGACACACAAAGGAATATGAAGGGTCGTAGAGTACGAGTAAATCACACACAGGGAGAACGACGACGATGTCGACTTCCGACGGAATACCACGCTTGAGCAGATAAGCACTGATCCGCTTGCTCAAGAGGAAAGCGTGAGGGCGTACGAGGTGGGCCACGACGGAGCTGGTCACGTACTAGTTGGGGGGCGCGCAGTGAGAACGGACTCACTCCTCAACGCCATTAGTCCCTAATAGCGTGTAGACGGAGGATGGAAGGTAACGGCTCCTGAAATCCCTACATGAAGTTCCCGCAAGTCAAAACGGAAGGATGACGGCAGAAGGGCCCGACGGTGCGGTACCCTGTCGAGAACGGAAAGAGTGAATGCAAGGACCCAACGATGTGGTGCCTTGCCGGGGAATGGAAACTACGGATGAATGGACTCGACGGAGTGGTGCCATGTTAGGGAAATTAAATTAAGAAACAAGGAATCCCAACGGCGTGGCACCGGGTCCCTAGTAAAAGTTGATTGCTAAACTTAACTGCGTTGAAACGTATAATTTTGCACCTAGAACTTTACTTAGAAATGCATTTGAGTACTTTAGGCATTTGCACATAAATGATTACTTTGGCATTTAAATAATATTAAGTGTTATTTAGGTATTGCACATGAAAGGATATTCCTGATTACTTAAAAATATTATAAATATTTATTTAGGAGCAAAATGGAATCCTAGGCATGGACACCTAGTCAACTCCACCTACACCACAAATCTAGGAGTTAAGTGAAATATCTAGATGTAATGCCCACCTTGGTACTTTAACTGATTAGACTAATGAGGGTATGTAATGCCCCTAGAATGACTATGGACCTTAAGGGCACCTCTCGAGTGACCCGACTGAACAAATTCAATACAGTGGTCTCTTGAGTCTTGTTATGTCTTAAATGATTGAGGAAAACCTAAAGATGTGAATGATGACAATAATTGATAAAGGAATTAAGGAATTAAATTATATGTGTGGAGTGGGATAATTGATTGATTACTTCTTGCTTAATGATTAGCCTTGATTGATCAAGTCAAAGTGCAGTGGGACAATTACAATCCTATCTCTGCGACTTGGGAGGATGCAACTGAGATGCGTCATAGCTTTATGCATTTATTCTGAACTTCGGGACGAAGTTCTAAATAAGTAGGGGTATATGTAGTGCCCCTAGACTACTGTAGACATTGAGGGCACCTGCTGGGTCACCCTAATATTTGAAACATTAGTAAAATAAACCTATAATTTTATTTTGAGTATATTTATGATTACGATTAACTTTGATATGAGAACTGTACATATGAATGATGCTTAACGACTAGCTGTGCAATTGATTATGTGATTAGACGAATGAGTAATGATTAAGTAGATTATAGATGCTTAATGAAGCAACAGATTTATAAACCAAATTGTGATTATTGAGGACAATGCTACTAATTTACGTTTGTGAGAAATGTGTGTAGCGACAGGTGAAACGGTTCACCGACGGACACATAAAGGAATATGAAGGGTCGTAGAGTACGAGTAAATCACACACAGGGAGAGCGACGACGATGTCGACTTCCGACGGAATACCACGCTTGAGCAGATAAGCACTGATCCGCTTGCTCAAGAGGAAAGCGTGAGGGCGTACGAGGTGGGCCACGACGGAGCTGGTCACGTACTAGTTGGGGGGCGCGCAGTGAGAACGGACTCACTCCTCAACGCCATTAGTCCCTAATAGCGTGTAGATAGAGGATGGAAGGTAACGGCTCCTGAAATCCCTACATGAAGTTCCCGCAAGTCAAAACGGAAGGATGACGGCAGAAGGGCCCGACGGTGCGGTACCCTGCCGAGAACGGAAAGAGTGAATGCAAGGACCCAACGATGTGGTGCCTTGCCGGGGAATGGAAACTATGGATGAATGGACTCGACGGAGTGGTGCCATGTTAGGGAAATTAAATTAAGAAACAAGGAATCCCAACGGCGTGGCACCGGGTCCCTAGTAAAAGTTGATTGCTAAACTTAACTGCGTTGAAACGTATAATTTTGCACCTAGAACTTTACTTAGAAATGCATTTGAGTACTTTAGGCATTTGCACATAAATGATTACTTTGGCATTTAAATAATATTAAGTGTTATTTAGGTATTGCACATGAAAGGATATTCCTGATTACTTAAAAATATTATAAATATTTATTTAGGAGCAAAATGGAATCCTAGGCATGGACACCTAGTCAACTCCACCTACACCACAAATCTAGGAGTTAAGTGAAATATCTAGGGGACAAACATGAGCAAACTTAGGGATGTTGGTGCATCTCCTAGAGGAACTGACACTTGGATGGGTGAGTTGTTTTTCATTAAAGAATTAATTAAATAATTATTTATGCATGAAGCGACATGTGTCGCAGGGGATTTTCCTTTAAAAGGGAGACTTTCGGGATGGGTAAAGGACCCAGACCCTGGATGACTATCGTAATGTTGAGTTACCTCATGACTTGCTGCTATTGAGGGTTTGGCTGGAAATCTTGGTGGGGGGGGGACCCAAGCTGGGTTTCTTGAGAATTGTGTGTGAACTTTACGACCCAAAGCTTGGGGGAGGCCATGCGACTGAAAGCATGAGCCTATGGTTGGGTGGCGAAGCTAACGGTTGCTTCACCAATGGTTAAACGAGCTTTGCTGGAGGGATCCTACGGAAGAAGAAGGCGACAATGGACCAACTTGATCGGGTTGACAGGTTAAGGTTTTGCTTATTTTTGTTAAGTTATTCACGCTTTTTATTTTATTTTTCCAATAACTATGATGGCTAATTTGTTTGTATGAAGTTGTTAAAGTTTCAGGTTGAGTTCAAGGGAACCCTAAAGGAGGGGTCCTACAAACATATACCATTCGTTGAACTTAACATAGCATAATAAAATAATTTGCAACTCACTTGTCATTGCTGGGGCACGCCGATTGTGGGAAGTGTTTGTTCCGGAAGTTGGACAGAGGGTATCACGGCTTCGAGGAACATATTCTTTACCACTGATCTCAATGGGTGAGTTCCAGCTCGGTTCAGAGTATTCATCCCAAGGGAAAAAAAGGCGATGGTTCAGTTAAATCGAGATCAAAACTGATCTGGATAATAAAATTGAACATTGACGTTATCAGATGACAATACCGAGATCGAAGCTAATCTGAATACTTAGGTTTTTTACTGAGGTTTCATAGATGAGAATGCGATCTTCGGGAGTTGACCGGTGTGCAAGAAATTGTCACTGAAATTTTGACACAGAGATCCCAGTTTTAATAAGTCGATCTGTAGATAGGGAAACTGAGGACAACAAGAGAAAGCTTAACACTGGGCAAAGAAAATGGAAGCCGATCCGAATACGAAGATAAAGCACTTCCATAAATATAAATTCGATCTGGGTTGAAGATCAAGCACTGTAATTAACCAAACAAAGTCACTCTGGACATACATTCAAACTGAATTTAAATGTGAATGCTGATTTGAAAATGAAGATTAAGCTCTGTATTAAAATATAAATTCGAGTTGAAGATTAAGCACTGTAATCAAACAAACACAGTACCATTCTCTAAACAGTAAGTCGAATTTAAAAGAATTTCAGATCTCCAATTATTTTCCCGACAAAATAATTTCGATCTGTCAATACGAATATACAATTCCAGAAATGTAAATGGGCACAGATTTTTACTTCCAGATCTCCTATCATGTTCTCAATAGAATAATTTCGATTTTATTTTTTTTGGCAAGGAAAAAAAAAATGTAAATTTCCAACAATTAGTCCAACGCAGAAGTATTCATTCAAATCTCGAATAGAACTTAATGAAAACAAATAAAACTTAAATTACATAGAACCTGTATAATCAAATGCTCCCGCAGTTGGTCGAATGGGAATTCCCACGAAAATGTAGCCTTAACGTCGCTGTCGATCTCCATGGTCACCAACGGACATCTCGGCTGAGATCCAGTTCCCTCAAGGCTCGACCGGCTCTGATACCAAATGTAGGACCCCTCCTTTAGGGTCCCCTTGAACTGAACCTAAAACTTTAACAACTTCATACAAACAAATTAGCCATCATAGTTATTGGAAAAATAAAATAAAAAGCGTGAATAATTTAACAAAAATAAGCAAAACCTTAACCTGTCAACCCGATCCGGCTGGTCCATTGTCATCTTCGTCTTCCGTAGGATCCCTCTAGCAAATATCGTTTAACCATTGGCGAAGCAACCATTAGCTTCGCTACCCAACCATAGGCTCATGCTTTCAGTCGCATGGCCTCCCCCGAGCTTTAGGTCGTAGAGCTCACACACACAAAAAAAAATCATGAAACCCAGTTTGGGATTCCCCGCCCACCAAGATTTCCAGCCAAACCCTTAATAGCAGCAAGTCATGAGGTAACTCAATATTATGATAGTCATCCAGGGTCTGGGTGCTTTACCCATCCCCAAAGTTTACCTTTTAAAGGAAAATCCCCTGCGACACATGTCGCTTCATGCATAAATAATTATTTAATTAATTCTTTAATGAAAAACAACTCACCCATCCAAGTGTCAGTTTCTCTAGGAGATACACCAACATCCCTAAGTTTGCTCATGTTTGTCCCCTAGATATTTCACTTAACTCCTAGATTTGTGGTGTAGGTGGAGTTGACTAGGTGTCCATGCCTAGGATTCCATTTTGCTCCTAAATAAATATTTATAATATTTTTAAGTAATCAGGAATATCCTTTCATGTGCAATGCCTAAATAACACTTAATATTATTTAAATGCCAAAATAATAATTTATGTACAAATGCCTAAAGTACTCAAATGCATTTCTAAGTAAAGTTCTAGGTGCAAAATTATACGTTTCAACGTAGTTAAGTTTAGCAATCAAATTTTACTAGGGACCCGGTGTCGCGCCGTTGGGCCTCCTTGTTCCTTAATTTAATTTCTATGACATGGCACAACTCCGTCGAGTCTAGTCATCCATAGTTTCCATTCCTTGGCAAGGCACCACATCGTTGGGTCCTTGCATTCACTCTTTCCGTTCTCGGCAGGGTACCGCACTGTCGAGCCCTTCTGTCGTCATCCTTCTGTTTTGACTTGCGAGAACTTCATGTAGGGATTTCAGGAGCCGTTAACTTCCATCCTCCATCTACACGCTATTAGGGACTAATGGCGTTGAGGAGTGAGTCCGTTCTCACTGTGCACCCCCCAACTCGTATGTGACCAGCTCCGTCGTGGCCCACCTCGTACGCCCTCACGCTTTCCTCTTGAGCAAGCGGATCAGTGCTTATCTGCTCAAGCATGGTATTCCGTCGGAATTCGACATCGTCGTCGCTCTCCCTGTGTGTGATTTACTCGTACTCTACGACCCTTCATATTCCTTTGTGTGTCCATCGGTGAACCGTTTCACCTGTCGCTACACACATTTCTCACAAACGTAAATTAGTAGCACTGTCCTCAATAATCACAATTTGGTTTATAAATCTGCTGCTTCATTAAGCATCTATAATTTACTTAATCATTACTCATTCGTCTAATCACATAATCAATTGCACAGCTAGTCGTTAAGCATCATTCATATGTACAGTTTTCATATCAAAGTTAATCGTTAAACAACATGAAATTGTCCATTCACAATAACTACCCAAATGCACATATATCAATCAATCGTAATCATAAATATACTCAAAATAAAATCATAGGGTTATTAAAGGTTGGTGTGTGTGGCGTAGTGGTAAGTCGGTTTCGTAAAGACGGCTCTGCTTCGTGTTCGAACCCGAGCGAAGTCGCTGCTCGTCGCGAGATTGATGTTTCCGAGCCAAGCTCACCCACTTTTGGATTTTTGGGGAACCCTCTTCAAACACCTTTACTTTCCATCTATTATTGTAAATTGACTTGTTCCCTAATGATAAAGGGAGGGTACAAGTGATCTGCGCGAGTCTAGGGTTTGTGTTGATGGATCCGCCGCCTGACCCGGGCCGTGCGCCTCTTGATGATCTATTCTGCTTACTGGTAGCGTCCCAGCCCTCGTCCTCTAAGACCTCGGGTCCAGGGGACTCCAAGTTTGTCAAAAAATCGGCCATTCCGGAAGTAAAACTCGGCTCTACTGCGTCAAAATGCAAAGCGCTTGCCCTTTCAGAAAAAGGCTTGGTTGGCCACTTTACTGGGCTTTGGCCAACTCCGAGGTCAATCGAAATCTGGCTCAGCAAAAACTGGCGCCCTCTTATTCAGGGAGAAGTCCAGCAAATCTTCTGTGGGAGGGGCTTCTTTGTTTTCTACTTTGAAAAAAAGGAAGACAGAGATTTAATATTTAAGAATGGTCCTTACTTCATGGGCCCTAGGGGAATGTATATCAACAAATGGGACCTCTCCTTTGACCCCAAAAAAGACATCCCTTCAGCTGTCCCAGTTTGGGTGAAGTTGCCCCACCTCCCTCTACATTGCTGGAATGATGAAGATCTAAAGCCCATTGGTAACTCATTGGGGAAATACATTGATAAATCTAAGCCAAAACCCCCAATGTTCTCCTGTGCCCGAATTTGTGTGGAAGTGGATCTTGATAAGGGGCTCCCTGAAGCAATAAGTTTGTCGATGGATGGATGGAATCATCTTCAAACGGTGGATTACGAACAAATCCCTTTTAAATGCAAAGTTTGCCACGAATATGGCCATTTCGCAAGGTTATGTCCAAAAAAGAAGATGCAGGAAGTAGAAGAAAATCAAGATGGAGAATGGAATGAGATAAGAAGGAAGGGCGGGAAGTCCTCAAACTCCCATCCCTCTCAAACTTCTCCTAAAAGAAAGGAAATGGCAAATAAGCAGCAGAACACAAATAGGGAAGCGAATAAGTTTCAGCTTTTAGCAATGGACAGGGGGGGGAAGAGCAGACTCTTCCATCAGACCAAGTTCACCAGGTTCAAGAGGAAATGATAGGAAATGACAGAGAGGGAGAAAGAAAAGAGAAAGCCTGCCAGCAACTCGAAGAAGGAGAAATGTGTATAGCGTCTCCAGCACAACAGGAGGATCTAGAAGATGAGGCCCCCAAAATATTGATGGGCTCGGTCACTAGAGCAAAAGCCAAACTGTTTCACGAAGAAACCTCAGAAAGCAAGGAAGAAGAAGTAGAGCCTCAAACAAAAAAAGGCAGGAAGCTGAACAAGGTTATAAGAGAACAAGAGACAGCCAGAGACAAAGCGGCGGGTAAGCAAACCAGCCTTGACTCGCATGTAAGAATTCTTCCCAGCACCAAGCAATCTCAGGGAACAATGGAGGATAAGCAGGAAAGAATAGGATCTAACCTCTCCAAAAAATAATGAAGATAGTCTCCTGGAATTGCAGAGGATTAGGAGGCAAGCAAAAGACGGAAGCAATCAGAAGGATAAAAAAGCTGGAAAACCCCTCAATAATCATGCTCCAGGAGACTAAAATGCAGGAGACGGACTGTCTCAAAACCCTATCTCAAATTAGGCCCAAAGGAGAAGGAAAGTCAGTTAATTCGGTAGGAGCCTCTGGAGGGCTCATCACCTGGTGGGAAAAAGGTATGTACAAATGTAACTCCATCTTAAGCAGCAGAAACTGGCTATTTGTAGAACTTGAAGATTTGACAAATAATGAAAAATTTTGGATTGGAAATGTGTATGGGCCTACGCTCCATGGCCATAAAGAAATTTTTTGGGACAAACTTATAGATCTTCATTTAGGAAGAAACTCCTCCCCCTGCATAATTGCCGGCGACTTTAATGTCACCATAAGTGCTGATGAAAGAAGAGGGGGATCGAAGGTCCGGGATCAGTTTGGAGAAAGGCTGGAAGATCTGCAGGCCTCATGGAATCTGGTGGATATTAAGCCTCTGCAAGGAAAATTTACCTGGAACAATAAGAGAATCGGGCCCGGGCACATAGCTGCTAGGCTCGACAGATTTTTAATCAGCTCTTCCCTTCTTAACAAGCCCCTTCTGCCTGATTCAAAAATTTTGGCCTCTGCTGTTTCAGATCACCGCCCTATTGTCCTCTTCTTTTCTTTCCCTGGCAATCTTGGGCCTCTTCCCTTCAGATATAACCCCGAGTGGCTGGAGAATGACGCCTGCTATGAGGAAGTCAAAGGCATTTGGAAGCAATTTATCCCAGGATCTCCTGGGTATATTTGGGAAACCAAAATCAAAAATACCAAAACTTTGCTAAAAAGATGGGCAAAGCAAAGTTCGAGGGGACTAGGGGCTGAATTTAACACCTTACAAGAGGAACTGAAATCTTTGCAAGAGCAAATCGAAAAGGAACAGATAACTGAAGCCATGTTAATGCAGGAGAAAAGGCTAGAAGATAAAATTCAACAAGTGAATAGGAAAGAAGAGGAGGAATGGAGACTTCAGTCAAGATGCCTTTGGCTCAAAGCTGGGGATCGGAATACCAAGTTCTTCCATGCTCAGTGCAAAGAAAGGTACAGGAAAAACAATATTCTCAGTTTAACCAAAGAAAATGGAACCAAGATAGACGACCCTACAGAGATAAAGACAGAAGTCAGAAATCATTTTGAGTCTCTCTACAAGAAGGAAGAGGATCTGCCTACTGCAGATTTGGAAGGAATGTGCCGAGAAATTCCCAGCCTTGTCACTGCCGAAGAAAACAATATGCTCATGGAGAAGGTTACTGAGGAATAATTCAGGAAAGCGGTGTGGTCTCTTCATCCGGAAAAATCCCCGGGACCTGACGGATTCTCCATTCACTTCTATAGAAAGTGTTGGTATTTACTGAAAGCCGACCTCCTCAGAATGATTAACTGGACTAGAAACCGTGAGAAAATTGGAGGGGGAACTAATTCCTCTTTCATAGCTCTTATACCGAAGGAGAAAAAAGCAAATACTATAGGGAGGTACAGGCCTATCTCGCTATGCAATTCTTCTTATAAAATCCTCACCAAGGTTTTAGCAAACAGAGTCAAGAAGCTTCTTCCTAAAATTATCTCCCCAAATCAAGGCGGCTTCGTCCTAGGCAGACAAATTTATGATAACATCCTTCTAGTGCAAGAGGCTATTCATTCAAGCAGGCGAAACAAGGACGCAGGTATGGCTATAAAACTAGACATGGCCAATGCGTTTGATAGAGTTAGACATGCTTTTATTTATGAGGTCTTGAGAAAGTTCGGTTTTGATGAAAAATTTATCAGTTGGATTAAAGCCTGCATTGGAGCCCCTTGGCTTGCTCCCCTCATAAATGGAAGGCCAACCTCCTTCTTCCGTCTTTCACGCGGACTGAGACAAGGGTGCCCCCTCTCACCCTTTCTCTTCATAATAATGGCGGATTCTTTAAGCAGAAAGCTCAATACTCTCTTAGCCTCAGATTCACTGCCTGGCATCTCTTTCACCCGCAATGTTCAAGCAATCAACCATGCACAGTTTTCCGACGACACTATTCTCCTAGGGATTGCCTCACCCCAGATTGCTGCAAGATTTAAAACCACTCTTGATCTCTTTCTCAGGACTTCTGGGGGGAAAACCAATGACCAAAAATGCAATTTTTATACTTGGAATTGCCGCCCAGCTACCATCAGACTTATTGCAGCCATTCTAGCCTTCAAGCCTTGCATGAATTGGACGTCTTTCAAATATCTAGGCACTCCTATTTCTCTCAAGTATCCCCCTTCCTCTGTCTGGACCCCTATCCTTGACAAATTCAAAGCAAGAATAAACTCATGGGGCTCTCGATGGCTGAATCTGGCTTGGAAAGTTACTCTGATAAAGTCTGTTCTGTCCTCCCTACCTGTCTTTACTTCTGCCATAATGCTCGCCCCGGCCACAATTCAAAAAGCTTTTAGCATGGAGATTAGAAACTTCTTATGGCAAGGTGGAAAAAATCAAAATAAAAAATTCCATTTGGTGAACTGGAAGACTGTCAAAGAAAAGAAGGAGCGGGGAGGGCTTGGAATCCGGGAGCCTGCTTTAGTAAGTAAAGCGCTGGGGGCTAAACTAGCCTGGAGGATTGTAGCTGGGAAAAAGGAATGGTGGAAGGAGGTTATAAGAAAGAAATATACCAGAAGTTCCAGGCAAAGATGTCTGGACAAGCCTATCTCCAAAAAGGGAACAACAATATGGGGACTTATCAACTCCTCAGCGGCTTTAAGCTCTGAAAATCTTTACTGGATACCTGGAAATGGGAAAAGAATAAACCTCTGGACGGACAGCATAAATGGAGACATACCGCTTGGCAAAGTTCAGGGGATAGAGGCCATTAGAGATTGGCTGAAAAACATGGACATCAAAAAGTTAAAGGACCTGGTGATCTGGAAAGACAATGGAGATTGGAAAAGTTGGAAGAGACTGGATCCTCCGGCCACCCTAAAAGGGGAATTCGATCTACTCCTTTCTCATCTGCATGGGAAAGCCCCGATCAGTATAAATGAACAAGACTACAGGGGATGGGGGAAACCTGGCTCGTACTCGGTGAAAGCAGGGTATGAGAAACTTGCTCCTCCCAATCTCCCGGTCCACAGAAAATGGAAGAAAATTTGGAACTCTGACGGCATCCCCAAAGTTACTACCTTCTTCTGGCTTTTAACTCATGGTAAGTTGCTAACGGCTGAAAATCTTAGAGTAAGGGGAATCACTGGTCCTTCTAGATGTACTCTGTGTAAAAATGCAGAAGAAACCTCCCATCATATTTTTCTGGAGTGTCCCTTTGCAAGGAAAGTTTGGGCCCAGGTCCTGGGTAGTCAATGGAAACCAGCCACTCTCCTCACTTCCCTCATTGAACTCTTTGATCATTGGGGACGCACTTTTCCAGGAAAATCTAAAAAGACTATGTGGAGAATCTGGAATCTAATTCCAATGAATATATGTTGGCAGATTTGGTTAAGTCAAAACAAAAGTATTTTTGAGGACAAGAAAGTGGACAGTAACAGAGCAGCCATAAAAGCTATTGCAATGATCGAAGACTCACTTTCCACTAAAAAGGTCTCTCTCCCTGCTCAAGAGCCCCTAACTCTATCGGAATTTCAATGGTGCAGCATGTTTGTGAAGGGCAGCTTCCTTCAGTCCAAAAAAGAACGCTCCAACCATGTTTGGGAAATCAGAAAAGACCCTGATACATTTTCCAGGTGGTGGAAGGAGCAAGAAAGTCATAGCATATTCTTTGATGGGGCTTCCAAAGGGAACCCCGGGGTGGCAGGTGCGGGTGGGATTCTTTTCGATCCCGGCGGAAATAAAATCGCAGACTTTGCTTGGGGATTAGGCAGGAAAACTAATAATGAGGCAGAATGGTTAGCTCTCATCCTCTCATTAGAAATGGCCTCCAACTACAGCATAGCCAATCTCAAAATCTATGGAGACTCCAGGCACGTCATCCAAATCATGCGAAGAGGATATGCCTCGCCAGGCTCAAAAGAAGATAGATACATGCAAAGAATTAATACCAATACATTATTTTCAAAGGCCTCCTTCTTTCATATCCTCCGAGAGAACAACAGGGTGGCGGATTTAGCGGCAAACCAAGGAATCACGCTCACAGTCGGGCAAACTAAGGATCATAAAGGAGTCTTCGGATTTCATTTTATCTTCTAACATACCAATGTCTTGGCCCCTTGATTTTTTGACGTGGATTTTGGTTAGGGTCTTGGCCTTAAGGGACCATCCACTCCCTTTGCAAAACTATGGCCTTCCCCTCCTTTCAAACTTATGTTCGAACTCGTCCTCCGCGCACCCACCCACACGCTCCCCCATCTGCCTTCCCGTCCGACCCACCACCTGTCTCCTCGTTCTCTCCCCCGGTGTCAGCTCCCACGGGGCTTCCTTAACTCCCCCAACCGCCCTCCCTATTCCTCCCTCCGCGATGGCTCTTCCTCCCCATCTCCCCGAAACTCTGAGCCGTCTTTCCCTCGGGGAGCTTGTTTCTTCTGCTCCTCGTCTCTCACAGGCGAATAACCGGGATACAATGCCGTCAGTTAGGGCAGCCATAGCTGCACTAAGCAGAACCTTGATTGACATTAAGTTTGCAATCCGGAGAACATATGACGCGGTCTGCTCCAGCGTGAACCAGAATGCTGAAATGGCGTCGGTCATAACGCACGTTTGCAATCAGTTATCCTGCCAGGATTCCAGAATAGATGATCTGGAACGAAATATTATAGAATTAATGGGAAAAGTTGACAGAATGCAGGAAGACATGGCCGTCTTCTTCAGAGCGACGCAGGGAAGCTGGGTACACGAAAATCCAACTGTGAATCAGGAAATAAACCAGGTGATGGTGGACGCTTCGTCTGTCAATCTAAGGAAGAAAGGCTAGCCCAGCCCAGGTTTCAAATTTTTTTTGCTTTTGGTTAATGTATTTTTGTAAACTCCTCTGTAGTCAGTTTGTTAAGGTTTATGCCAGCTCTATGCTGGACAATTTCAGGAAGACCAAGATCAGAGATGATAATGTAATGCAGATAGTTATAGTAGTGTTAGTTGGTCCTGACATCTCAGCACTGTTAAAACTCTGTTTGCAAGTCTGTAATGAATAGCTGTGCACAGCTTTATAAATATAATCCTTTCTCTGTTACTGTTAAAAAAAAAAATGTTTCAAATAGTCAGGTGACTCAGCAGGTGCCCTCAATGTCTATAGTAGTCTAGGGGCACTACAGATAATCAAGTTCAATAATACATTTAAAAGCATCATCTTCTAGATACGATCTATTAAAACGATAATGTTGGGCTAGCTAATTCGTATTCTTTTCAATATAATACATTCAAACACTTCATGAATATATATTATAATAAAATAAATTAAACTGTACTACTTTGTTTCTATTCCAATTCATAACAAAATTATTTATTTTGATCATTAAAAAACACGTCTAGACTCATAAAATATTTTCTTTTGACATCTGTAAAATGTTTCCCATAAAAATTACCAATAAAAGTTCATAATAATTTGATTTTGATTGTTAAATGACACACAAATACTTATAAAATATTTTGATTGTTAAATGCACTACCAATAAAAATTCATAATAATTTGATTTTGATTCTTAAATGACACACAGATACTTATAAAAAAAATTGATTGTTAAATGCACTTTTAATAAGTTTAGTGGGTTTTCACTTTTGTATTTGTAAGAAACAAAAATGTACTTCAATGTTTCTATTCTAATTCATTGATTTCAAATGTACCACACTTCTCGATCCATCAAACTTGGTTAATGGAGACTGTCTATAAAAACTTTATTATGGGAATAGCTAATTAATGTTTTTTAATGTAATATGTTCAAACATTTCAAAAATAAATACTGGACATACAACATATTATAGACTTTGTCTATAAAAAATTTACTATGGGAGTAGCTAGTTAATGTTTTTTCAATGTAATATGTTCAAACATTTCAAAAATAAATACTGGACACTTGCAATAACTAGAATGGGTTTTCCCTCTTTCTTCATGTATTTAAAAAAAAACCAATTGTACTATAAAATTTATATTCTAATTAATAATTGTTTTTGACCTTAATTGGTATACTTAGACTTTATCCAATACAATATTTTCTCTTATTGGCTCTAAAATAGTGCCAACCACATATCATAATATATAGTATTGAATAATGAATATTTCTTTAAATGTTAGATGATTATATTTATATTATAAAAAGGAATCTAGGCTTAACCAATCAACATAATCCAAAGTAATAATTGATAGTTAACAATGTCCAAAACATGTAGAAACTTGTGGGCTCATAATAATCCCATAAAATGAAGGGAAAAGGTGAAGTGCCTAAGTACCTATTGTGCTATATACTTGACAAAAATGTCCTAAGGCATACAATAGACAATACATATAAAGGGAAGAAAATAAAATAGAGTATGACCTAATTTTCCATGTTGTTGCTCGTAGATATGTTATTGATTATTTTTCTAGTCAATATTCTAAACATTATTAGGGGTAGTGTCATCATCCACAAGTACACTATTACAATGACTATAGGAGCTAATACGTCTTCATGGTATTAGAGGTTTCACCTAATTCCTCGACATTTCCAGTTCTCGTTGTCTCTTGAAGTTGAGCAAAACCCCCCATGTTCTAGCCACCCATTATCAAGATTGAGAATAACTAAGTTATTATGCCAATACATAAATTTGTTATAGTAACAAACACATTGACTGTTATGTCATTAAATAGCTTTCTAGGTCACTTTAAAATGGTGACAATCTCTTACTAATATGGTAATTCAACACATGCACAATATATGCTTTATCAAATTATAAATAAAATGGTTAATACTTTCAACATACAAATAATGCCATTAGATAAATTAATAGGTAAGAAATATTAATACAAATTACAAATTATAATAATAAAATAATGTAAAGAATCTAAGTTTAAGCATAGGAAGACATGCTTCAAATTAATATAAATTTGATTTTATATAGCTTATAATGATAATATTGTAAAAAAAATGGTGAATATATAGATTGAAATGAGTGAATTAAGTAATTTTTAGGTTTTTCATTTTTTGAAAACTCAATCTCGTTGAAGTTCTAAATTCTAGATCCGTACTCGACAATACATATAAAGGGAAGAAAATAAAATAGAGTATGACCTAGTTTTCCATGTTGTTGCTTGTGTATATGTTACTAATTGTTTTTCTAGTCAATATTCTAAATATGATTAGGGGTAGTGTCCTCATCCACAGCTTCAATATTACAGTGACTATATGAGCTAATAATTTTTCATGGTATTAGAGGTTTCAACCAATTCCTAGGCATTTCCAATTCTTGTTGTTTCTTGAAGTTGAGAAAAAATCCCCATGTTCTAGCCACCCATTATCAAGATTGGGAATTAATAAGTTACTATGCCAATACATAAATTTGTTACAGTAACAAACACATTGACTGCTATATCATTAAATAACTTTGTAGGTCACTCTAAAATGGAGACAATCTCTTACTAATATGGTAATTCAACACATGCACAATATATGCTTTATCAAATTATAAATAAAATGGTTAATAATTTCAACATACAAATAATGCCATTAGATAACTTAATAGGTAAGAAATTTCTTGCAACATCTATTGTTCATGAGATGAGGTAAACCTTGATCAACTCAAATATTATTACAAATTAAAAAATTATAATAATAAAATAATGTAAGGAATCTAAGTTTAATATTAGGAAGATATGCTTCAACTTTATATAAATTTGATTTTATATAGCTTATATTGATAATATTATAAAAAAATGGTGAATATAAAGATTGAAATGAGTGAATTAAGTAATTTTTTGGTTTTTCATTTTTTGAAAACTCAATCTTGTTGAAGTTCTAAATTCTAGATCCCTTGTATAATTCCAAATTTAATGAAATATGTGTTCATTCCAATCGTCTCTTGAGAGGAAGCCACATAAAGTATAAAATCTCGTGCAAAGTCGGGTGGACTAAGAATAGGGGCTGATACCAAATCTTTCTTAAGGGCATCAAAAGACTGCTTGGATCGCTCATCCCAAATAAACAGTGTGTCTTTCTTCAACAAGCATGAGAAACCTTTGATAAGATTATCATAATTGACTACAAAGCGACGTAGAAAAGTAGGTCTCCCTTGGAGGCTCTGAAGTTGAAACAAGTTGCATGGAGGAGGCAACTGAAGTATTGCCTCAACTTTAAGAGGATCGACTCTAATACCCTCTTTCGAAACTATGAATACTAAAAGGAGACCTCACCTCACCGCAAAGATGCATTTATTGGGATTCAATCTGATCTTGTAGCGTATACATCGTTCGAGAATCCAACGGAGATGCTTGGGTGGTCCATTCTCTTACGAGAATGGCCGACAAGATCATCCAAGAAAACCTCCATTATACTTTTAAGGTCGTAAAAGGCATAGGTCATGGCGCGCTCAAAAACGTAGCTCTGGCGTTTTTAAGGCCAAAGGGCATTTTCCAGTATGCAAACGTAACCCAAGGAAAAATGAAAGCAGTCTTATGTTGGTCCTCGGGTTTTATTTGAATCTGGTTATATCCCGAAAGCCGTCCATGAATGAAAAAATCTCACTTCCCGCACAAGCATCCAATATATGATCAATGAATGGCATGGGGAAGTTTTCTTTTGGGCATGCATGATTCAGTTCTCTAAAATCAGTGCATACGCGGATCGTTCCCCGCTTTTTATCCACAGGAACAAGGTTTGACACCCATTCGGTAAGGGGAATGGGGTAGATAAAACCAACTCTGAGCTGTTTTTCCACCTCTACCTTCCTAGGGTTAACAGCAAGAAGATGTTGTCGAACTGGTTTAGCATGAGGATACGTTCTAATCTCATGCTCGACAATACTGGGGTCTATTCCTGGCATCTCTACATATGACCAAGCGAAAGCTTCCCGAAGTTCAGTAAACAATTCGGTGTAAATGGAAACTTCCTCAAACGAGCAATCAACACCGATGTAAACATTCTCAACCTTTTTGGGAGTGTGAAAGATGTTGATCGGTATAGTCAAGGAAATATTAGCCATGTTCCCCTCTGCGAAAATCTCATGTTAGCCCAAAAGAGCCACAGGGTCATCCTAAACTATTCTTGCTCAGTGAGATCGAGGTTGGGAAGGAAATAAGAGTGATGGTGCATATCCTCCCAAGGCCTCTCATTACCACACATGGCCTTGATAATAGCTTCATCAGAGGGTAAAGTACCATCAAAGCAATCGTTCAAACAAGATGAGTCGGCTTCCCAAACTGGCAGGGTAACATGATGTTCCTGACATGTTCGAGAAGAGGGGAGATCCAGCTCTGTAGTGGCTTGTTGAATATCCTGATAAGCAAGCTCAGTAGCAGACAATGGCATAGACATCTCGACGTGCACAATGTCTTCATACGTAGAGCTCGTGGATGGTAAATTCCACAGATCATCAAAATATGAAGTCTGGAATGGTACATTATGCAAAGGAGGAGACACATTGTCGAAAATGGTTCCAATAAAATTAAAAGGTGCAGGGAAATCATAGGATCCCATCAATGAAGGGTACATACCAACACCCATGTTCCCAGTTGTTGGCTAATAATCTGTTACTTGCGGGACTATAGATCCTGTGGATGCTGTGGGAGGAGGATTAATGAAATCCAGCTAGTCGATTGTCACAATCTTGCCTTTGTGTGGAAAGAAAATAACTCTAAATACTATAGATGCGACAACTTTCGTAGAGTACATCCAATTCCAACCCAGTAAAAGGTTGTAGTCGATGGGCGCATCAACCACTTCGACTTCAATAGGCATGGGTTTACCTCCCAAGTGGAAAAAAAGGGAAGGAATAATCTCATGTGGCTTAAATGACTGACCGTCAAATGCAGTGAGCATGATCCTAGACGTGAGTAGAGGAGGAGAGCTGAGACCTTTCCAACAAGTTAAAGATATCACTGACATGGAAGCACCTTCATCAACCACTGCTCTCCTGCCAAAATTCTGAAGGCACTCCACATGGATTTGAAAACCCACATGGTAAGGTAAGAAAGGTTGAACATCAATAGTGTCAAACTTGATAACAATGGGACTCGCCCCATCCTGAACTTGTAACGCACTCAAAAGGGCATGCCTTTGAGAAGGACATGCCTGTAAAACTTCAAGAGCCAACATGGCAGACAGAGTTTGGCCCAAATCTTCTACAATGGAGTAGTTCTGGGTGGCTTGAGCATTGGGATTATGTGTAGAGCACTTAAGAACACCTTTTGGTATCCGTGGCATAATAGAGGGCTTCTCAATATGCAAAGAATTATCTGGAGGAGGGGGAGGCTCACTCCCCATATTAGGTTGTGGTGCACCATAATCGTGTTAAGGAGTAGCAACACTAACCTTCGATTGAACCATATTCATGCATCCATAACCACTAGTATTAGAAGAAGATGTTACAGTCTCATTACGTCCATAGCCAGTGGTGGGAGCATGCGAAGTCATGTTTTGATGATGAAGAAGGGGATCCTTAAAAGCAGCTGGGCTCTATGCAAGATTCTTTGATGCTTCTTCAATTCGAGGACACAAGTGAGTAAGATGATCCTCCCCACAAAGCTTACAATGAAATTTCACCTTACGCCTAGGTTTAGGGTCCTCACCAGCATTTGCGCATTCCTGAGGAGGGTTGGCATTCTCCTTATAAGAGGTATTGTGATTACTATTGTTGTTCCCATTGTTTCCACCCTTATGGTTGTTTCTCCCCATCTTCTTACCACTAGGTTGTTGGTTACCCGATGGGTTCATCGATTACACACTATGTACATCGGACGATGGGGTGGAAGTGGACAAGGTGTGAACCTGTCTGGGAGTAGACTGGTTAAGCGACAAATTTTGAATTTGATTTACCACCAAATATACAAGGCGAGTACTTGCGGATCCCACAATGCCATTAGCGTGTGGTCCAGGAACTAACTTGGGCTCATGTCGTGTTCGCGGTGCGTTAGGAATAATGTTGTACAAAATGCCAGACTGAGAGTAGTAAATCTAACTACTGGACTTTTAAGATGGCCTGTTCCTCAGTCACAATGCTAGACATTGAAACATCCTTAGCAATATATGGAAGTAAAGACTTAAGGAACCATTCCAACATAAAATCTGGAGGAATGTTGGCTTTCACTAACCTCTTCCTCTGACGCCACTCTTGAACGTGGTCAGAAATATGTGTGGCCTTATTCTGACGGAAGGTAGACAAAAGTTCAGTACCACTATTGTAATGAACCGGAAACTGGAAATGATCCAAGAAAACCAAAGCGATCTCATTAAAACCCCTATAAAAGTTCCCAGGAAACTCAACATACCACTTCACAGATGCCCCCATGAGGGTGCATTGAAATAGTTGTAATCAAACGGAATCATGATTCAATGAGTTGGAAGAGCACCAAAGGTTGAATGTTGTGACATGATCACCCGGATCCTCACAACCTTTCCCCTCAAACTTAGGAATGCCTGAAGGGAGCTTGGTAGGGACCGGAGGCCAATTAGGGTCGTGACACACTGGATCATTCGTGAGCTTCGAAAGATCTAGAAGATTCAAACGTGCAAGGAATGAGAGCTGCAGCTAGAAATCTTGATTATAATCCCCCATAAAAGGTTGGTTGTACGGAACTGAATTATAAGATCGACCAAATGCTTGACCATGAGCATTAAACTATTGATTATACGGACCTGACTGACCATAATCTTGACCATGGCCATAACGTTGATAACCTCCTCCGACCTGACCTGTGTGAGAGTAAGCAGGTATATATGTTTTTTGGGCACCATATTGAGGTGGGTTGTACTAATGGCCAGCACCGACTGTGTTGTAGTAAGGGTTTCCACCATAATTATGGGGCATATACATACTATTCATAGCGGGAACTGTGTTGTAATGACCATGATGGTAAGGTATGTTCCCACCCCCAGTGTAAGAATTATGATTAGTGTGAGCAGTCATGTGGTGACCATAAGCATATGATGTATTCCCAACCCCAACATTGGTGTTCCTAGTAGCAGGAATGGTGGCGTTATGACCATGAGGATAAGGTATATTCCCACCTTCGACATTAACATTACTAGTAGCGGTAGCGGACACAAAAGTATGCGGTATATGTCCACTCCCATGGTTGGGAGGAGCATTAACATTCGTGAAAGTGTCCCTAGGTTGACAGGTAGTGGCATGTGTATTAGGTTTTGGATGGCAAGTCGTGTTGCGAATAGTGTTCCTATTAGGTTGGGTAGCCCCAGGAGACGGCCGTCTTCCAACATTTGCATTGTTAGGAGGAATGTGATCGGTCCCCATACTATGTGTGTGAGTGGACAATGTGGTGCCCCTGGTGAGGATATTTCCCCTAGTGGGTGCAGTGTTGCTAACACCATGACTAGTGCTAGGATGACTACCAAAAGCAGTGGAAGGATCAACTGTATTGTAATTAGGCATACCATATGAGAACGCGGTAGGGTTGACCATAGGGATGGTATTGGAGGGATATCTCCGCAACCAACCTCCCGTGACCTAGTGCTTAAATATGGTCTGAGTAGAGATTCCTGAGAACACCGATGTATACCATGGATTTCACCACTCCTTGGTCAGACACATAATGTTTCGTCTAGTAGTCTTGGATTGTTTACTCATGATGATCTATTCCAAGACTCTAAACCTATTCTAGTTTGTGTAGCCTACAAATAAAATCATTCTAATCAATTTTAAGATTAAGCATTAATTTTAATGGCTGTGGTTACTCAAAGGGTATGGTCATGAAACTAGTGTTGTATATGACTCAATAGTGTGCAAAATCGTCAAACTCTAGACTCATCTATCCAATAAAAACGATGCCACTAGAATGAGAATAAATCCAACAGTTTCGAAATCAAAATGCAACTCTTTTATATTTTCCAATGCACAAGTAGAACCTAAATGAAAGCAGCAAGCACTCAATGCAAAATGTAGTTCATAAAAGTTTTTTTTTTTTTTTTGTATTTTCTCTTATAAGCAAAAGGAAAATGCAAAACTATTTTTTTTGTATTTTTTAATATAATGAAATGAAAAATGCAAGCAAAATCTCACTATTTAGTTACAAAAATGCATAGGAGATCACTCAGACAACCTAGCAGATCCTAAACAGTAAGACTAAACCAATGGAATGAGGTAAAAAATTAAAAATGGGTAAAAAGCAATGAGGCTCAAAACCAAGAGAAAAGAGGAGTTCTAGTCACAACCAAGGCTTGGAATAGTCAGGAACAAAGCCAAAGAAGACTTAGGAACACTTAGAATCAACCCAACAACAATGAAAGGCCATAAAAAAATCACCCCTGGAGTTGTATGCTACTATTGAAGGAATACCTGCGGGTACCCGCGGGCTATAGTGCAGACAGAGGCGGTTAGATGCGGGAAGGACTAGGCTCACCTGCATACAGAGAAAAGAAAATGAGCAGAAAAGAGTGCAATGGCTCATAAAAAGGGTGTTTTCTATAGAGAATCCTAACGGCCAATTAATGACATAGAGACTCGACACACAACAACTCTAAATAAGGACTAATGCCTAAAAGTCCCCAAAAATGGATGTTTTCCCCAGTGGAGTCACCATTTCTATGTTGGAGAACACTTTCTATGGCTTGGGGTGGACCACAACAGATAGCTGACTACCAGAAATTAACTCAATTCTCAATGCTATGCTATATAAATGAAAATACTAAGATAATGAAGAATATAACCAACCTCGATCCAAACGTTTGATGTAGATCCCCGTTGGAGCTTTCAACTCGTGCAATTGAACCTGCAAATTAGTCTTGACAACCAATATACAAAAAGCACATATAATATATAAACGACATTAAGATAATCAATAGAAATGGTCCATGATATTATAAGTAAATGCAACCCAATGTAGTATAAACAACATTCACAACATTAATGGATGAGAATATGAGTATTTCTATTAATAAGTAACAAGAAGTACAATATGATACGACCTCTCATCGACAACCAATTTGAATCAACATCTGGGTGTCTCCACTTGTGCCTCCACCACTTCAATCCTCCATGGAATGACAAACTCAAACTATGATAGGAGTTTGGAAGGTGAACATAAAGGGTTCACAACTACAAGGATCAATGAGTGTAGACTCAAGATAGGGAAAAAATCCACTAGAGTTCTCTTGCTCTCTCTTTCTCCTCCCGTCCATATGTCATATGTGCTCAATATATAGTCCTCTCAAAGGTAAGTGAAAGGACACATCGAGGTGTTTCGGAGAAAATGGAGGGCCAAAGGTCACCCTATGACCGCTTTTGGGGAGTAAAAAGTAATTAACTAGTTTTTTTTACCATTTTACATGCTACTCGCAGGCTGTAGTGATGCAACTCACAGGTACGCCCACTGCAGTGATACAACTAGCGTATAGGGGAAAAAATAGGGAAATAATGTGTCTGAAGGATATAAAGTGGATCTGAGTCAGTAAAATAGATCCCGGAGGCCAAAGAGTGCTGATGCTCACAAGGTGGAAAATTACATTGTAACATGGGGTTTTTAAACTTTTCCTATACATCAATGTTCTCACATGCAATTTTGACACATAAGCTCACAAACGAAGGTTAGACTTTGGATTTTGCATAAGCATATAGTTTAAGTAAGCATTTTGAGGACTTTGAAAGATATATGATATTTGATAAGCCACTAAAGTGCCACTAAGGGTTAAATCAATTAAAACCAAAAGAAAACTATAACATGACTCTAAAAAGAGAAAATCAAAATCATTTATTAAAAACATTTAAAATCTAAAATAAAAATAGAATGAAAATGAAAAAGAGGAATAAACATTTAAGAAAACACACAAAAATGAGGACAATTTCAGTGTTAACAAGAACCTTCTTCATGCTCAAGTGAATATGCTTCCTCTCTATCCTCCATCATGTAACTTGAAACATCTCCATATTGTGTCGTATAAGGATTTCCATTAGGAGTGGACTCATTTGAAGGTTGTTCTGTGATTGTAGTTGTCCTCTTCCTTGAAACATATTCTTCACAATATGTTTTGGTACCCTTGGTTGTAAGTTGTCTGATGAAATTCCCATAGATAGATGGTTTGTTCTCTTGAGACAATTTGAATTTTGAGCAGACCTTCTTGATTCAAGTTTATCTTGCAAAACACAGTACTCTATGAAGTACAATTCCTTTCTACAATCAAAACTCAAATCCATGTAGTCATTAAACCCTTTCATAGATATGATAATCTCATCTCTATTCCTCCCATTAGAAAAACCAAGAAAAGACACGATGGTGATTTCTTCAATAAATCAATGAAGCTTGGCCTTGTTGCAAAGATTAACCCAAGCAAGTGCTAGTATCATGGATGCAAATTCTTCAAATTGAAAGCTTACTTTCCACAAGAGTATAGGAAAGTACTCTAATACCACTGTAATGTACCAATAAGATATGATGATACACTAACTCAATTCCCTTCAATACTTAAGGAAAAACAATGAAACACATGACTTGATTGGTTGTAGTAAGGAAACATCAAACAATGATGGGAGGGATGAGGATAATACTAGCTGATATAACTTTGCACAATGTACAGGTACCATTAATGTTTCAAACATCAACGAAGATGAAGTCTACTCCAAGGCTCCTAGGCACCCCAGCATATGCAAACTAGAATTTCAACTATGCACTACTTGAGAACCAATGGTGAGTTATTTTGACTCAGGAAGGATCGAAAAAATTAAATGACAGTAAAATACCAGTCTAGGTTTACTCCAGTAAATTTCAGGAAGTTATGAGGACGTTTCACAAACAAACAAGAAAAATTGTCTCCCAGGATTGCACAACTAGTCTCACTTTAGGATTTTCCAAACAATATGAGAAGGATTCCAATTCTCAGTTTCAGTCATGGAATGAGTATATTGGCATGTTAAGTAACAACATAAATAGAAAGAATTCAATTTGTATTTTTAGAAATTCATTTATTAATTAAACTCTGAAAAACTAGTTATTTTTCATGGCAATCTAGACTAGGTGCAAAAAATGGATATGAAAGGCATATTTTTATTTATTCAAATTGTAAAATGGAAATCATAGGTTCAAATTTACATCATTAGGTGAAATACATCTTATAGAACTCTCAGGAAATAATTACATTAGAAATAGGATTCTCCACCATAGAAAGGATATAAATCATTAGAATTCTGAATGGAAGGCTCTCTAATATCTGCAACAAGATTGAAATACATTGGATTAGACTTCAGGACCTGCAATAAACTAAATGATGAAGACTGGATGTCATCATCCTCTCAGAAGAAGTAGGGGCACATCTCCCAACTAGGGGAACATCTCCCAAGCCACAAAGGCACAATTGTACTCAATTCAATTCTCAACCTATCAAAATATGGGGCAGTGGTGCACACTCATTATTTTATATAGTTAAGGGTGGAGCAAGTAAACTAGACTAATGCGCCCTCATGGAGTGGATAAAGTTGGATTGCTTTCTGCTTTAGATTTTTCCTTTGCTTTTTTATTTTTCCTTTGCTTTTTGCTTTTTTATTTTTCCTTTGCTTTATGCTTTTGATTTTTCTTTTTCTTTTTCTTTTAATTTATCCCGCTTTTATACCTTATCCTACTTTTCTGCTTTGTCCTGCTTTTTTGCCTTAACCTGCTTTTTTTGTTTTGTCCTGCTTTTTCCTTCTTTTTTCCTTATCTTGCTTTTATCTGTTTTTCCTGAGCTTGACTGCTTTTCTGCCTTGTGCCAACTTTTCTTTTATTTTTCATGCTTTCCTAGATTTTATTTCTTTTCTCTTTTCTTCCTTTTCAATCTATCACTTGGTCAATCCTTATCCTCTAATGCACCATTGTACATAATTATCCATTTTATTCTATTTAAATAATATCTATTAATGAAAAATAATTCCATCAAGTGCATTTCAAACTTAGGAAAAGTATAAAATTAGAACATCCTAACTAATTAATGCCTTAACTTAACCCCGACATTAAATAATTAATTCTAATATGTCACTAGGATCCATGGGGTTTGATCTATGTCATGGTGTTGACAAAATGGGAACATGATAGTCCTCCCCTCCCAAATTTGCTTGTCCTCAAGCAAGAAACCAACTCCAACCATCTATGAAGACAACCACTAACTGTACTCCTCAAAATATGTTGTTGGCTGTCTAGAATTGGAATCCTCAATTCCAAGTGAAATACCAAAGGTAGACCATGTTTCTACTACACCACTCCGATTATAACTGGATCTTCAAAATTGATCCCAGGGTCCCACTACTTATGTTGCATTCCTCCATAAATCACTGTAAAATCAAATGATCCATCAACTCCTCAATAATACTGCCACTATTGCATGTCTCCCAATAGCACTATTGCTTGTGGAAAACTATCATCCCGAAGAATTCTAGGGTCCCATTGTCTTAACTACATCCTCCAAAACATCAGTATCAACAAAAAGAATATATCATTATGGAGGATGTCCAGATCACTCCACCATACTGGAAGTTCATCACTTCCAATGCAAAACTGAACCTCTATGAGTCTCTCCACCCAAGTATGAAACTTCTTATGTGCCATGTGCACACTAGCACTGCAACTACCATCCATAAGACATAGGTGACAGTTCCATGTCCATCTAGATATAATGAAAACGTCACATAGCATCCATAAATGCCTATACAACTGCTCACAAAAGATGGATGATTTGACCATAAAATTTCCACTAATGCAAGCAACAAACTTACTCCTTGGGGTACTCAACTCCTTCATGTAACTATCCACCCAATCAATGGATGGATGCATACTCCAACTTGGTAATCTGGATGGAAATCTTGTAGCTTCCCCATGTACCATCTTCGCTCTCATGCAAGAACTCTTTTCTATGATGCTTGTTCCACTTAACTGGCTCAAGTGGAACTCTCCTGCCTACTATGCATGATGGAGACATCAGATAGATGCCTCTGCTTCTTCTCATCAAATTGGTAAGGGAAATGTTTTCTTGTCAAACCCCAAGGTCTAACCATCAAACCATCAATAAAGTCTGTGGGAGTCTCCTTATCCTCATGTGGCACCAAAAGAAAAAATCCCTTTATCCAATCTTCATCCCTATGTGTGATGGTTTCCATATATATGTGGCATGGAGAATGGTGAGCCAACTCTCTATAACAAACATCCATCATGGTTGGCTCAACTAAAGTGAGTTCATGTGTCTCCTCCAAAACTGTGCAACTACCACCTAGAGGCAACTCATAATCTATTTAGCAATGAACTGGTGCTTGGTCTTCATTCTCCTTGACCTCAAACTCCCCAAGCACATGAAAAACAGATTGTACTTCATATGCCGAATTCACATAAGTAAAAAAAATCAAAACATTGTTGTTCCAATGACAAGGGTGAAATTCCTATGTCTAATCACAAATAAAGTCTAGGCATCATCAAAAGTCCATGGATGCCAATGTTGGTCACAAAAACTGTAATATTTATCCAAGAAGTTTCCATAGATGCAAGAAAGAATATCACTCATGTGCCTTTTCTCCAACGCAATGATCCAATTGGAAAGTAAGGTGTTTCCCTATGTGAGTGCTCCCAATGGCTCAACTCTCTACAACTGGTCCAAGGATGGACCAAATTTCTGCAAAAAGTATCCACCAAAGATGTGGATGCATCAACTTGATCAAATTTTAGTCCATCAAACAAGAGCCCTTCTGATTTCGAAATGGAGGAATGACTCATTCCAAGAAGAAGCTCAACCTCACTCTGGAAGGTAGTATGTTATTGGAACTCATCATCTGCATCACTAAACTCCTCAAGCCTGCATGTCATCATTGATATCATGAAACCCCATCTCATGAGGTTCCTCCATAGAAATATGAATGTCATCAACCAAAACATAATGGTTGATTTGAATGTAGGAGGGAGTATGTGAACTTTTCAATTCTTGGTGAAATTGTTCTATCTCCATATTGGATTCCAAGAAGCACTTTGAGGGATTCTCAAAGAATCTTGGGTGGCCATCAACTGATCATTGAGATTCAACATCTCTTCATCATATTTCAAGGATGCTCCCTGCAACATATGAACAAGATTATACAAATAATCTCTGTCGTAAATCATATGTGAAAAATTACCTTGGATTGTAGTCATTCCTTTCTAGATCTTCTCCATGGCTTCAAGGAAAGATGAATATTCTAATGAAGCAACTCTCCAACAAGATTTTGACACTAAAAAATGTTTTTCATGGACAACGTTTAAGGCTTCCTTGATCTCCCTGTTAAGGACTTTGTTCGTTGTGCATATGTACTCTATTATGATCTTCATCTTCACTAGGACCATAAGAAATGCAAGAGGACTTGGTTTGATGTGTCTCAAGTCAAAGGAACTCTTGATGTCCCTTTCCTTTCCTTCCTTGAACCTTTTCAAATGCTTGTAATGAAAGATATTGATGGATTTCACATCCATACCCAATTCATCCTTATGCTTCTTCACCTTGTCACATGGTCTACCCAGTGGGAGACCTTCAAATCTGTTCTCATGCATTCCTAGAAAAATTTCAATGTCTCCAAAATGTTAAGACATGATTATCTATGTGCCTTGAATGGTCATGAGGAACTTTGCATCCCTCTCAATGTACTCATACCTCATAAAATATTTCAAGTTAGAAACTTGGTAGTGCAAAATAGGCTCCCTAATGGATATCATCCATTGTACTCCAAACTTTCTACATGACACACCCACAAAAACGATAAATGGAAATAATTCATTGTTGGCTGATCCAATAATCAATCATGCATCTACCCTCTTCATTTGCAGATCTAAATTCTCCTCATGCATATGCCATGCATGTGGATTTTCTTGTTCACTAGGGGGTTCTTTGAGATTCATGCCAATTTTCCTTCTTCCAAAGTATCCAAGTCTGGTGCACCCTTGGATATCCATTTCAACTATGTACTTATATATTCAATCCTTGTACAAATAAGTGATTTTACTTGTAGATATGAATGGCATGTCCTCCTTTGGAATCAAGACAAGTGCTTGGTTCACATCCTCGATATCATCTCTCTCCTCATACACAAGAAACTATGAATCTCCCTCATGAACATGTAGATATTCATGCTCCATCAACTCAAGAAGATCCTTCTTCTCCTCAAAAATGCATTCGTGTCACCTACCCAAATTCTGAAAATATTATTTTATTGGCAAAATACTTTATGTTAAATTTTAATTACAATTTTTTGTAATTATGACCAAGTTTGGTCAAGGATGAATGTAATTACTGATTATTATTATTTAATAAATTAAAGTAGGAGACAAGCACCTAAGGGAATTGTTAAATGAGTGTTCACTGACCCACTAGGAGGAATGGAAGTTGTTAGAAGGCATTGACAGATGGCAGCAATTTCACTTCACCACTAGCTATTGGTTATGGGACAACTACCCCTAAAAATTTGGCAGTATCCCCTAGGTGGTGGGAGTGAGCAGGCAACTCATTAAATGACTAGTTAACCACTAAAAGGCCTAGGCAGCCTACATAAGGCAATTCGAATTGAGCAGGCAGCTCTTTTACGATATTTTTTGCAGAAATATTCCTCAAGTGCATCACATGATCACTGAGAGATTTGAATAGGGAGGCTATGTGAGAGTGAAACAGTAAGTTTGAAAATTATTCTGAGAAGAAAACCAGAGGTGCTAGTGCAGGTCCCTTTGATTGCTAAGTCTTTAAGACTGGGTAACTATTGCTACTGCAAGTTGAGGTCCCAAGCTTCTAAGTTTCTTCCTCCTGGTGGTTTAGTGAACAGGCTCGGGGGTCCTAAGGTAAGTAACTTGGATGTCTTCAGGAATTGCTTGGGTGGAATAGGTTCCTTGGGATGTTTGTTTCCCTACAGTTAACTAGGTTTTATTATTCCTACTTTTGTTTACAGTTCAATGTTTCTGCTTAGTAGAATTATTAAACTATCATGTAAAAGAAGTTATTTTATTTTTTGATCTATATTTGATTCTGAATGATAAAGCTTTGTGAAATATTTGATTAGATAACCATCTCTATATTTTTCCCCATGTTGTTCTCTGCATAGTACTCTAGTATAGAGAAGCAAATTAAGGATAGATGAGAGATAGGCAGAATTCCATTGATTAAATAAGTCATCTCAGTAGTGTTCTAGTTAAAATTCTGTCCTATGTTTAAACAGAGTAAAACATTATAGTATAGCATCAATTGCAGCATAGAATTCATGTAAATAATACTTGAAAGAAAAAAACAGTATGCTTCTGACAGTTCCATATATTCCTCTTGTCTCTATTCATTTCAGATAGCAAGCAAATGCAATCAATATTAAACATTTCATGTTTTCAAAGTAATTGTATTTTCAAGAATTATAGCAGCCGCAAGAACTAATCACTGTATAGATTTCTTGTCATTATACATATTTTATTTCTTCACTAATTTCCTTCTTTGATTTCAATTATCAAATATCTACACAGTAGTATCAAAACCTAAGAGACTGCAAACCCTAATTCTGTTTACACATCTCATAATTTCTATCTCAAGTCTTTTATGACAAACTTTAGACATTTCCTTTCTAAACCTAATAGCTATAGATTTTCCAAACCCTAACTAGCATTTCGAAACTTCTTCAAGATAGTATTCACCACATAGCAGAAAGCACAATTTTATACTAATGTTATTGATAGCTCAAACCCTAGTAAGAACATATCTCAACATCGAAAAACATTCACATTATCGAGATCTTTTATACACGGGTTAAGCTTCTGGTACAACAGCTTATTGCAATTCAAATAGAAATCAAAAGCTACATAAAGGATTCATTTACGAATTAAAATAGTCATCGTCGACTATCTTTATCAAAAATAATTGACAATCGAACTTATCTCATAACCTTTCCAAAACTTAAATATCGACATTAATGACGAAGTACAAGAAACAACCATTTACATTCGACCTGAGATAGTTTTGTATTCTAACTCAAATCAATAGTTTTCCCAACGATCACTTCAAACATCTATCTAAACAAGACTGTAACATTGCAATTCAGGAGAACCAATAGTACAGAAGTAAGCGAACCACAAATCCATTCAGGAAGTTCCAACAACATAAATAAGAACATGACATAGTTTTTATTGTTTCCATTTAAGGTTTAAAAAACACATAGGGTCCTGTCCATTAAACAACCAATGATGTAAAGACCAACTCGAAGTCGGTTCCAATGCTTCAGCAAAAATATTACTGAGACGAGTATCAAATAAAAGACTGAGGATCAACCTCTTACAGTATGATATCAAAACAATATTCAAAACATAACTTTCATTTGAAAAGAAATGAACCATAGTTTACAAGTGCAAAAGAACCCTCGGTTCTTGGTTTCCATTCAAAATATATAACAGATAATTATATTTCGGCCTTACAAGGTTCCCAATAGTACACAGAGTTACCCTCAACATCTTTAAACATTAATCCGAGACCGTGGAACAACGAAACTACACAGGGTTAAACCCTGAACTTAACAACATGAAGATGAGAACCAAGTTCTCATAAACTATGCAGCCAGGCATCAAATATCCTAGTGGCAATTTAAAGGACTGAGAGGTTACCCTCTGTACAGTTTAAAACAAAACAAGACAAACTTAAAACTTTGCATTTGGCCATCATTGAAACAAGACGAAGGTTTCCAACTCTTGGCACACAGAAAACATCATCGAAGGCACCTACGAGGTTTTTGAGAACCACCGGAGCTTACCAGGAGAAGTAGAAGCATATTCCATTCTCCAGTATTGCACAGGAACCATCCTTCGAACTAGTACCTGCAAAGTTACATTCGGAGAGGTTAAAAGCTAGATGATACAAGTTTATAAATAGGCTACATTGTATAATTTCATTATTGTGAATAATTACCTTCTAATCGAAGCTTGGATCATTAGCACACCACACCAACAAAAGAACGATGAAGCTTGGTAGCAACATCAGTACCCACAATTTGAAAAAAACCCTGAAGACGATTTTAGAAGGAAAATCCAAACCCCAATTACAAAACCACTCTCAACAGCTGATAGAAAAACAACACTTCGTATGACTGTATCATGGCTCTATGGCACGAAGCTTAAACCTGCAACTATTAAAAAACTACCTCTCACGGATCGTAGGATCAAAACCCTTGGAAGGAACTCTCCCCAACCCTACATTTTGCCAGCCTGTCGGCCCAACTCTAACGTAAGAAAGAATACCGAGAAACTCACTACCATTACATACAACGAGGTTTAGGGTTCCACAATCAACGATCAATATTTGATGAGATCGACGAGCATGGAGATGCCAACAATGCTACGTTGAAATCCGAGCAACATTGAATTGATATCTCATTAATTACAACAACCACGAAGTTTCCAACACTGCATGCCAAGGAACGTTACCATGTACAGCTCGGAGGAGAGGCATTATAGCAACCATGCCAACTAGGATTCCTAGTGGTATCATCAACCAAAGTTCACGTGGATGGACTACGTGGGTTGACAACCATGTTTTCCACTATGGAGTTGGTCAAAACATTTAATACATGATCGGTACACTGTCATCCTATCAACAGTAAATTCAATGCACATCAACTCTTAACGAGATTTTTTTGCGAATACAATAACATATTTTAATAATATTAGGACAAGAGTTAAGTCATATAGTATGGTTCAATCTTTTGCTCAAGTCATAACCTTTCAAAGGTTTGTTTACATCGTATTCATGGTTTGCATAGGATAATATCCTATAGTGCTAAAGTTTAGCTAGGATTGCATATTGATAATCATATCATTGCATATTGTAATCATATCATTACATAATGAAAACCATATCATTGTAATATGTAGTGCATCTTCTACATAGTTCCAAGTTTAAAACTTAGCCATCGTAATATTTGAATTACATGTCCATGCAATATGTAAATACATAGAAACTATAAGATATATCTATTTTATCTCTATAGTTCTGCGTAAACATAATAATAAAGTTTTATAATGCTAGTTCATAGCATATATATAAACTAGGAATAGAACCATGTATCCATACCTCCAGTAACTCGTGTTGCAAGGAAGTACTTAGCATTCTAAATTTACATTGACGATGAATTGAAAGACACAAGTACTCTTAACACATGTTGTTTTATAAGATTTCTTACCTGCGGTCCACACATGGAAACAAGATTCAATGCCTTAGCTAAACGTAGCTAAGTAAACTCCGGGGTACCTCGTAGGACCCCTTTATCATCATACAAACAAACCGTCAACACTTCATCAAAAACATCACGATAGTACAACATGTAATCACATTAAAGAACTTAAGCAAATATGTAATTTGTACTTGTATGCATAATCATAAAAGATCTATCATTAAGGAGATTAACATCCACTTAAATCTGAAATAGAAAATACAATTATACCATGTTTATTGGAGAAGTATGATGTGTCATCATTAAAAATGATCTTAGTTAAAAAATCTAATTAATTTATATGTTCTGCATTAATGACTTTGATAATTATTGCTATTATAATTTATTTATTTTTTTGGTATTTTTTCGGGATGTTACAATTCGGACATGTGTTCATGATCATGCTCCATGCAAGATGGAAAATGTGACATGATCAGCTCCTCATGAAGTTGACCTTCCTCCGCCAAATCTAATGATACCATGAATTGATCAGAAGGACAACAATGCTCTTCTTCTTTTGAGTCCACCATAAGATTCAAAGTGGTTTCATAAGGTTTTGACTCCTCTAGTTGGCCATCAAACCGGATCGAATCTAGTGGTATGGATTCTTCTAGGGAACAAGATGACTAATAAGAACCTTCTTCACGCTCAAATGAATCTGCTTCCTCCCTATCCTGCATCATGAAACTTGAAACCTCTCCATCTTATGTAGTATAAGGATTTACACTATGTGTGGAATTATTTGAAGGTTGTTTTGTGATTGTAGTTTTCCTATTCCTTGAAACATCTTCTCCACAATATTTTTTGGTACCCTTGGTTGTAAATTGTCTCATGAAATTCCCATAGATAGATGGTTTTTTCTTCTTGAGAGAATTTGAATTTTGAGCAAACCTTCTTGATTCAAGCTTTTCTTGCAAAACATGGTACTCTATGAAGGACAATTCCTTTCTGCAATGAAAACTCAAATCCATGTAATCAATAAACCTTTTCATAGATATGATCATCTCATATCGATTCCTCCCATCAGAAAAAACCAAGGAAAGACATGATGGTGATTTCTTCAATAAATCAACGAAGCTTGGTCTTGCTGCAAAGATTAACCCAAGCAAGTGCTAGTATCATTACTGCAAATTCTTCAAATTGAAAGCTTACTTTCCACAGGAGTAGAGGAAAGTGCTCTGATATCACTGTAATGTACTAGCACTACAGAAGTTGAACCCAAAATCTGAGGAGAAAGTCCGACGACATCCAACGAAAAGGACTGTGTCGTCGGATTTCACCTTTAAAATTATGGAATTTGATAAAAAAAAATTAATTGAAAGAAAAGTACGTCGGATCTTCGACGACCCTTGTATATCCGATGAATAGTGACCAATGTCGTCGGATAACTGACCTAATATTAAGTCCGAGGGTGTCGGATATCTGACCATATATTATGGCCCTGGATGTCAGATATCCGACGTCATGTGATGCCTGATATTGTTGGATATCTAACAATAGATCATGCCCTAGAATTTTGGATATCTGAAATCTATTCTCCAATGGTAACTAAGTTCAAATCGTTGGATATCCAATGAAAGGTTATATTTAAAACCCATAAATTTCGAAACATTCCAACATGTTTGCTATACAAGCGACGATTTGCGGAAGTTTTTTTATTCGGCGGGTTGTTTTTCATTATTTCTATTGTTTTTGTGATTAAAGCGAACGAAGTGTGGAGCTTGATTTTCTAAGATCGATAATATTTATCCAAGCTCTTTGCGAGAAAATGTCAAATAGCAATATTTTTACATTATATATATATAGATATAGATATAGATATAGATATAGATATAGATATATATGTTTTTATTTTGATTGCTTTTGTCAATGTATGTATTATTTTAATATTTCTTATATTAACTTTTATCTATTGATGGTTTCAATAGATGGGGACTAACATGGACAATAAATATTATTTTAATATTTAATATTTATTATATTAATTTTTTCTTGTGTGCATGTTGAATCTAGGGTATAGTAGAATAACTCATTTATTTGTTCGTTAGTGAGACTAACCCACTCACCAGGGAAAGCACTTAGCTCTCTATATTTTTAATACTTTCCATGATAATAGAAATAACGACTATATTGACATGTTGTTTCTCTTCTATTTTCTCTATAGAAACCATAGCATCGATTATCTTACCTTAGTGGACAGTATGGGAAATTTTGAGTTATATTTGAGTAGCTTTGCTCAGTAATTGGGTCAATTTTTATGTCTCTTGGATAGTTACATGAACATTACAATGATTGCATTGTTGATTATATAATATTCTCTATTAACCATACAAAATTTGTTACATTTTAAATGCATCACAAATTTGTTTACATTTTGCGTTTGAAATTTTTACATTTTGTGTTTGAATCTCTTATATTAAATTTTATCTATTGATGGTTTCATGTAATTACGGCATATCATCCGGAGGAAGTGCTTTCAGAACAAGTACCGAAGGAACATGGAGCTATGAATAATGGAGAACAAGTTAATGATCATATTGAAGAAGATGATCATACTGATATAACATAGTTGAAGATGATGGTACAAATACTTTGATCCATGATTCATTTAATGTTAGAATGGATGATGATGACGATAATAATTTTGATGATATTCATGATTTACCTCTTCTTGAGAAGGCATACGAACCCCTTTATGATGGCTCCAACACAAATCTTCTCTTTGCTATATTGTTGATAATGAACTTGAACGTTATGAATGGTATTTCAAACATATCAGTCACATGGATGTTAAGGTATGTAATATATTCCATCACACATTATATATATATATATATATGAATGATTGTCTAATAATTTTATTGTTAATTCATAAGTCAAATTAATACGGATGAAATGTGTTTCATTAATATTATTTCATTATTATATTAACTAAATTTTTATTTTTATTTGTTGTAGCATGATAGGTGAATATTTGTTACCACCCTTAAATATTTTACCTCGCACATATCGATATTTATCTGCCATCATGAAAGAAATTGGAATGTAGTATGAAGCAATTCATGCATGCCCCGATGACCATGTTCTATATTATAATTAGCATGAATTGGCAATAGAATGTCTAGAATGTCATATCAGTAGATATTGAATAGATCAAGTAACAAAAAAGGTGCCTCACAAGGTTCTTCATTATATTCCCATTATTCCATGTTTGCAACGACTATTCAGGTGCAAAAACATAGTGCAGTTTATGGATTACCATTCACGGAACAGAAGTCAAGATGACATTATTCGAATTCCTGTAGATGGGTCTGCATTTAGAGATATGGAGGAAAAATGGCCTCACTTTAAAGAAGAACCTTGTAATCTTAGTATTTCTTTGGAAACAGATGGTGTCAATCCATTTGCAAAGATGAGATCTGTTTACTCGGCATGGCCTATTTTTGTTATCAACAATAACATTCCTCCATGGTTGTCAATAAAGAGGGAGCACATAATGTTGTCGATGATTGTTCCAGGTATATTGTGTCTACATCTTTATTTTAAATGTAGTGGCATCTCATTTGTCGTATTTTGTCGCATAATTTCATATATATATTTATTGTTTTTCTCTTGTGCAATATGGTCTATATATCTAAATGGTACGTCTCATAATTATATTTTTTATGTGTTCAAATCAATCAGGTTAGTACCAAGTCAAAGATATGAATGTACATATCGAACCTCTTCTTGACAAGCTACTAAATTTATGGAATGGCATCACTATGTATGACGTATCTAGCCCAATATGACAAAGGCAATTTCAATTCCATGCAATGCTTGTATGGACAATACATGATGCCCTAGGGTTAACCCATTTTTGCAGTATGTAATTATAAGTTCCACTTTATTTGCATTTAATTTTATGAACCCAATGTTACTGCATATCACAGTTCAAGGAAAATGTTGGGTTGAGCTATGCCTTACAAATCCATCTAGGGAATAATGCCAAACCTTAGAGATATTAATGGCATAGGCAGGTTCTTACCATAACATTCTTACCATCTAAACTGTGTTGTTACTGTAACATTTTATAATATACACCTAAATTGTGTTCTTACCATAACAATTTATAATATACACCTAAATTGTCTTCTTACCATAAAAATTTATAATATACACCTAAACTGTGTTCTCACCATATGGGAGATTGACAAGGCTCACATAATTTTTAAGGAAATAGAGGAATGTGGATATGTTCCATATGTTTGTACTTACTTTACACTGATGCATGTTCTATGATAATTAAGGCTAGTGAAGCATGGGACACATACAATCTGTTTGTGCAATGAAGGAACCAGGTTTTGATGATACCCTTGCATATAACACTATAATTAATGGTGTTTGAAAGTCAAACCATAATTAATGGTGTCAGCAAGTCAAAGAAGGTGATTAAATCCTACCAACTCCTTAAGTGAATTAGGCTAAAGGGATATTCTTCTCAGGGATATATTTAAAACTAACTAATATTGTTAAGTATTAATGTTTGGATTATAATTAAACTAAATTAAGAAATTATCAAAAATCTACCGCAGACTCTCGACAAGATGCCATGAATATTTGTTGTGTATTCTTAGCTAGCTCAATATTCTTCTAGTTTAGTTTCTTATGGATCACTTATTGATGGTCTTACAAAGGTTGATGTACACTAGATGAGGCACACATGACTTTTGAAGAAGAAAAATACAAAGGAATAGGTTTGGATGTAGTTGTTTATAGCATTTTTGTAGATGGGTTTGGAAAGTCGGCATAATGAAATAATTCAACAAATGGAGTTGTTGAATTAACTTCAAAAGGTTTCAGAAGTTTGAGATGCCTATAGTGTCTCAAAATTTGAGACAATGAAACATAAGTACTTGGAAATGAAATTGTAATGCACATATCCTTAATTTATGTTTTTTGGGAGGCATAGTTCCAAAGTAGTTATCTAGGGGTGATTCCTTTCAATGAGGTGATGCCAATATCTATCAGTTTCTTTGGTTAAAATTTTATCTATCTTCTATTGATATTAACCCTAAACTATGAAATGAGTTATGTGCATGGAAGAACAGCTGGTATGGTTTTTTTTCTAAAGATACTTATTCTCTTTATGTTCTAATATATTCCTAGGTATTCAACATCTTCTCTTGGGATGGCTAGGTAATGTTCATGTTTGAATATTTTATATATCTCACCTGATTTATATGCTAGTTATGCTTTGGTTCTACTATTTTTGTCACCATAATGCAAACTTGCACTGATTCTTTCATCTTCCTCCGATGATAATAATTCATGTACCCATTTTTCTTGATGTTTGGTCCTAAGTCTCCAAGCTGATATGATATTATTATCCTTCACTTCCAATATCATGATACATTAGCATATCCCTATGTTGGAATTGCATTCTACATATATCAGCATTATTTAAAACATAATAGAAAATATGGAATGTAAAGCAAAATAGAAATCCTAACCTCTTCTTTTATAGATCTTGTTCTTGTTGCATTCTTCATGCCATTGATTTGATCTTAAATATTTTGGTTTTCTGCAATCATCACTTCATTAATTTGATCATTAATTATAACCATATATATGAATCTGCAAACAAATTTGAGATAACTTTTTAAAATCCGAAGAAAATGATAAGAGGAAGGCATGGCGAAACAAAAAAAAATGTCAATATTGTCATTTCTACCCATCCAACTTCAAAATATTACTCGCATAAATCTTTGCATTCATTCAATTTCCACATAAAGTAATGAAAATATCATTACAATTTTGTTTGATGTGATATTAGGTTACATACATGAAACGTATGTCCATAACGTTGCTTGCACCTTAAAGAAGTCCTTATCTATCTAGAAACAAAACATACCTTTTGCAATAAAATCATCTTCATTGTTTCATCCAATGAGTTCTCAACTGGCCAATCCATTCAAAGACATTCACAACCCTTTAGCAAAGTGGAACCATGACCATATCATAGTCCCTAGTGAAACCATGATCCATCCCCATATGTTGGAAATGCACTTTAATCATGCACAAAAATTGCATTTTTTCCTGTTGTTGAACTTGTGCTCTTTAGAAAGAGAAGAGCATTTAGCAAATCATAATTTTAAAAAATTTTAATATTGACAAGTGTAGAATTTGGGAGTGACAGTCCAATTCCACTTTGCTTGAGGATGCAATGCAATAACCAGATTACGACATCTCAGTTATAGTAGTAGCATATGCAGTTAGAGTGCATATGCCAAAGATAGAAAAAGGTAAGTTGTCCCTCTAAATGTCAAGCCATTTTAGTCATAGGATAAGGTACAAAAAATTCAGTATCCAACAAAACCTAATTTACAAATTTTGAAAGCCCACATTGCGGCCTTAAGCATGGTTGATTTTTTGTAGTGCCTTCAAACATGAAATCAATGTTGTGTAAGGAAGGTCAAAATTAGTCAAAGCACAGTCAAACTCAACAAAATCAATCAACTCTGTGGGAGGTTGAATCTGTGGTCAAGTTGTTTGTCAATGACAGTCATCGCCTCCTAACAACTATCCTGTTTGGTGTTAAATGTGGCATCAATTAATTTGAGGACATTGTTTTCATGCAAAATTAGTTTAGTCATAGGCTAAGGTACAAAAACTTCAATATCCAACAAAACCTAATTTACAAATTTTGAAAGCCCACATTGCCGCTTTAAGTATGATTGATTTTTTGTAGTGCCTTCAAACATGAAATCAACGTTGTCTAAGGAAGGTCAAAATTAGTCAAAGCACAATCAAACTCAGCAAAATCAGTCAACTCTATGGGAGGTTGAATCTGTGGTCAAGTTGTTTGTCAATGACAGTCATTGCCTCCTAATAGTCCTGTTTGGTGTTAAATGTGGCATCAATTAATTTAAGGACATTGTGTTCATGTAAAATTAGAGCCAAAACATGACTAAGATACAAAAAATTCAGTATCCAACAAAACCTAATTTACAAATTTTGAAATCCCACATTGCTAGTTTAAGCATGGTTTATTTTTTGTAGTGCCTTCAAACATGAAATCAACGTTGTCTAAGGAAGGTCAAAATTAGTCAAAGCACAGTCAAACTCAGCAAAATCAGTGAACTCTGTGGGATGTTGAATCTATGGTCAAGTTGTTTGTCAATGGCAGTCTCGCCTCCTAACAGTCATGTTTGGTGTTAAATGTGGCATCAATTAATTTGAGGACATTGTGTTCATGTAGCATTAGAGGCAAAACATAATATGTTAGTGACAACATGCTATTATCATTTCCAGGATCCAAATTACAATGTTTCAGTATTTCTACAAGAAATGATCTAACTTATCAAGGTCTGTCCCACAACTGGATTGATCAATAGTCAGAGATTGCTCTAGGTAGTTCAAAAGGTTCTCCTAGTATTTTTCACGAACCCATATGCCAAGATCCAGTTTAGTTGCCACCAAAAACTAAGGTCCTTCCTCCATCACTTTCTGATATACATCATGTTTGTAGAAAAGAACAATAAAAAATGATTTAGAGTTGATTTGTATGAATCCACACATACAAAATTTTAGAAGGAGGTCAAAACCATTAAACCTACATATGATTGCTGCTTTTTTGTAATTAGAGTAAATATAATTGATTTCATAGGAAGACACTTCCAAATATGAAACCTCTTCCACCTTATCCATTGTATGTGCACTGAGCATATATAGAAGGATTCAAATCAGATGGATATGTTGTTTTATTTTTTTACCACATCTTTAAATCTAGGCTAGGATAATGAGGTAGTACCCTTACCCAAAATGTATCCACAAAAATAAGAAACAATGTCATGCATTTTACTCATTAGATTTAGAAGAAAGTTATTGTTGGATTCATTTAATTTGAAAAAGTAGTTATAGTTTGAAAGAACTCTCTCCTTACCTTTGCTAGTATTCATTGAAAGGACATGCTTATTTTGATTCATACTCATTTGCATGGTTTGATTTAGTCATCAGACCACGATTTGCACTTCCATTACCTGATTGAGTAATACAACAACCATTAAAATTCATCTCCCTAACTCAACACACCTTAACCTCGCTTGAGAATAAAAAGAATTTGGTAGTTAGGTAGGACACTAGGGATAGGCATCCAAATAATTCCCCCTTGTCATTTTCATTTGAGACATAGTTGTTGTCCTCTAGGGTACTAAAATCCTCTAGTACTTATTGACACGGTCATCGACAAGTTTGTGGAGGGGCCTCCCATTTTTTCGGGAGTAAGCTGCGAGGACTTATTCTAGATGGACTTTGTGGAATGACACACTCCACTTAGCTCCTAAGGACATCTATCCATTGTCTTTTATGTACTCTACTGTATATGTGATACAAGGGCTCAAAGATAGAAGTGCCAATTAACCTTCTCCGACATGTCATGAACGAGGTAGCCTAGTAAATTTTCTTCTAGGGCTCTTTACCTAGGATCCCTTTTGGTAGAGGGATATCCTTCTACTTCAGTCTCTCATTTCGTATTGTTCGACTTGGATTTCATCACCTTGCGAAGGATACGATTTGTCGAGGTCTCCAATTCCTAGTTAGGAAGTTTGCTTGCTATTTCACCTTTTTAGAGGGTCTTTTTATTTTTAGTGCTACTTGTTGGCATTCTAGCCACTTTTATTTCAGATCGCTTACTATGACACTGGTCCTAGTACATTTTTATGAGCTTGCTTTTTTGTCCTATGAGCCTTGTCTTTTCCTAGCTCCCCTTCTGCACGCTTGGTTTCTTTAGGGTTTTTGAGTTCTTACACGGTCAGTTACCAATTATTTGATGATGTGTGATGTCCTCTTCTCCTAGGTATTAGAGATGGTTGAGTTAGATGGTCTTCTCAAGGGAATGGAAACCCCTTGATGGATCCACTAATGCTTGACCTTAGGAGTAGTCTATAGGACCACATGATAAAATCATTCGTGTGGAATTTTCCTTTTATAGTGATGATGGAATTTCAGGTTATATGGAACATTGGTACATTTGAGAGAGAGATGATTGGTTGTACCCCACCTTGGTTGATTGAATTTTGGTCCTTCATTTTGTTGATAAATTTTTGTGGTACTTTGCCTTTTGCCTTTTGGGTCTTTTACTCATCTTGAGTTATCTTTTGATTTGTACCACCTTTTATGTTTCTTGTCTTATGGGTACTATGGTAGTTTTTCCACATTTGAGGTACACCCCCTTAGTCCAAATGGTTATGAGTCTTTATACCCACATCGTACCACCCTCCAAACCTTAGTTTGGAATATTGCTTGCTATCATACCTTTTAGAGGTCCTGTTTGAGTTACAAGAGGTAGTTACAAGGAGCTATCGCATATAAGAGGTAGTTACAAGGAGCTATTGCATATATTTGACATTATTTGACCTTCCATCTCTTTGGCATGTCAAATAACAGGTAATTACAAGGAGCTATTGCAATATATATTTGACCTTATTTGTACCTTCCCCACAATGGTTGATTTACTTTTGGTCATTACACCCTCTTGTTTATTGGTCTTGTGGTACCTTGTCCTTTCATTTTTTTGTGGTACCTTGCCTCTTACCTTTTGGGTCTTTTACTCATCTTGAGTTATCTTTTTATTTGTACCACCTTTTATGTTTTTGGTCTTATGCGTATAAATATGGTAGTTTGTCCACATTTGAGGTAGTACACCCACTTAGTCCTAAGGGTTATGAGTCTTTATACCCACTCTTTTCTTTTTGACGTGTACCTTACTAGTTGGTATTTGTACCCTTTGGTTGGTCCTTGTACCTTACTGGAGTCCGCAAGTCTCTTTGGCCTCAGTTTGATGGCCGTTAGCTCATCTTTATTGTGATTGTACCGATCCTTTTGATTGTCATTGACTTTCTTTAATTGACTATACCATAGTCCAGTCATCTCTCTCTCTGGTTTGTACTCACCCTATAATAGGGTCAGTTGGTTCCTAGAGTTGACTGGCCTCTAAGAGGCATAGTCATTTTTTAAAGTAACTCTTATGAGTATATTACAAGAAAAGTCTACACCCAGGTAATCAAATATGTGTTGGTAGCATAAACTCTTTTACAATAAGTCATCACAATGTTCTTTTCTTAGGTTATATCATCATTTTGTTACAAGAGGAATTGGTGCAAATATGAGAACGTGAACACTTTGAAAAACAACCGTATTGAATATAAGAGCAAGGTAAAAATGTTACCCATATTGCATGTCATCGATGATAACCTTCCCAAGATTATAGAAATAGATGCTTCAGACCTAGGATGGGGAGGAGTTTTAAAGCAGGTAAGAAAACCTAAAGAAGAGGAAATAATCCAGTTTGCATTAAGAACTTGGAATAAAACTGAGCAGAACTATGCCACTATCGATAAATAAATCCTTGCAGCACTGAGATGCATAGAGAAGTTCCAGATTCATTTGTTGAACCATGAATTTACCATAAGAACATATTGCTCTAGTCTTCCATTTTTGCTAAACAACACAATAAAAAATGCAACACTAAAAGGAAAGTTTGCAAGATGGCAAGCATTGTTTTCCTTTTATAACTATATTGTTGAGCACATTTCTGGTAAAGCAAATAGCATTCCTGGCTTTTTAACAAGAGAATATTTGACACAGAAATATGTTGTTAATTTTGAACAAGCGAGCCTGAAGAAAGTGAGGCTGAAGCAAGCGAGCCTGAAACAAGCGAGCCTGGAGCAAGCGAGACGGAGGAAAGCAAGCATAGAAGGTCAGAGTGGAATCCAGTGGACCCATAAACCACAAGTAAACATGGAAATATCTGCTTGGACCGAAGGAAAACATTAGATCTATAATACTAATGATAATATGAGTTGGTATGATTATATGCAAACATGGGAGCCTAGGTGGGAGTTGAGACATACTGAAGTATTAGATGCTAACTTATAGGGATATGATGCTTTTATTAGACTAGTTCCTGAACTCGAGAGAATGCCTATGGGATCTAGTATTGTACCAGAGATTATTTACAACAACTACTTAAGAAAAGAAGCTGATGCAAGCAATTGGTTAACACACCTCTGCCATGATCTTAACTTAATCACAACATAGGTCTCTACACATCACCCTAGCCTACAACTAGACCATCAATACTACTATATTAACCAAATATGTTCTTTGAAATCATGGCCACATCAAGATGCTAGTCTCCAGTTTCCAAGTACTACCCACACTTATGAAAAATATAAAAAATTATGGTGGGAATTATTGAGAAAAGAAAATATAGATAGAACATATTATACCATGCTAAAGTTTGGACATCAAAGTACACATATCCATGAGGATCCTCCATTCTATAGTCCTGATTGGATGAGATACTGGTGGCAATCATTTGGCATCAACTTGGCAGCATTAGAACCAGCTGTTATTTATAATATAAAACAAGACATTGGAGAATCTCTCGAACAAGTCAAAGATATTTTGTAGACAAAGATTATTGAGGATCAAATCCTTGAGAACTACATTCAAAACAAAGAATAATGGCTTGTCAAAACCCGCATAGAAGTTCACATGCATCATAATAGATGCATGGTCCTGAGGTCTCTTTATTCAAAGGAATGGGATACTCAATCCAACTTTCGAGAATTATATGGTCCCCCATACTCCGATGATTTGTAAATATCTCAAAAGTATTTGGCTATGAGTGGGGCCTATCCATTCAAATTGTCATAATAATATTCCATTCGGGTAAGAGAGTGGGCCTGTCCTCTCTAAGTTTTAGGTAGAGAACCATTTGAGGCATTTGAGTTTGGTCTCTCTCTACTCCGTGTCTAAGTCTGAGAAAAAGTGTATGCTTTGCAACTAGCCTTTGTGGTATTAGATTACAACAAAAAACTTGTCTCTCCTTAAGTCTAGCGTCTGTCAGGAAAAGGAATAACAGGAGTATGCTTTGTGGCTAGCCCTCATGGTATCAGATCACACCAGAAACCTGATACTTCCTTAAGTATAAATCTTGAGTCTGTATCTATCCAAGGAAGTATGCTCTGTCTCTTGGCCGAGCGCTAAAAGAAGACATCAGAAACCTCTTTGAGTCTTTGTAACTATGTCATGATAATATAAAGAAAGCCCTACTTTTATCTTTGTCAATATGATTGAAAATTTATGTTATGCAATTAATACCATTAGTAAATATTATGAGTAATTGTCCAAAGGAAGCATTAGTTGGGAGCAACGTTGAATAGGTATTCATGTATGTTCACAGAAACATTTATCTTATATATAGGACAAGGGAAGAGTGGTCAAAGGGAAGGGCATAGATGGAGGTATTTCCTATCTTAGAGGGAATCCTCTAAGAAGACTATGCTTGATTACAAAACTTCCTATGTGTTTCCAATAATCAATGAGTTCATCCTTTTCCTTAAGAATATTTCAGTTTAGATTTTGAATAAGATTATACAAGTTTCACAACATTATATAAAATATTGTTTTTGAAGATTTGTGAACACTTATTAACCACCTCAAAGATCTTAGTTTTGAAAGTCATAAAAAAATTTAGAAGTTTTCCATAATGGTTAGTTATTTTTATTTTATATTATTATTGCTAAATATAAATATCTTACTAAATGTGATTGTAATTCAATTACCGAGGTGATGAACCCAAACTGATAGGATGAGAGAGACTTTAGGGCCATGAAGACAAAGATAGTTAGGTGGTGTGATATGGGACTCAAGACCCAAACGAGCAATACAAGACAGCTCATAATTGCATGAATTTCTACTCCTAAGAAAGATAAATTGATCCTCTTCCTTATCACTTGAATGCCTACATTTTGAGAAAGGGAATGCGGTACAAGCCACCTTATAAAAGGTGCTACACATAACCTTTTAAGAGGTGCTGTGCCTTTCGATCCTATCTAAAAAATTTTCCCATGGTGCAGGTAGAACCAAATAGGTATTTGTCATATCTCTCTTCCTCGAGCGAGGGGAGTTTAGAAAGGCTAGAGGAAAGTGAGACATCCAGTAGGTCTACAAGATTTTTAGCAACTAGATGTCAAAAGACCAGAAGAAAATTCCATAAACGAATGGAATTTTTTCGCGCTTAAGTGGGGTCATGTTCCTATGATGATGAGACAATAGGCGACGTCGAGGTGCCCTTGAGGTACAAACATTTAGTGAAACAATGGGTACCCAAGGATCTTCCTCAACTGAACACAGATTTTTGTGTGAACAAGAGGATATATCGAATTGCACCATCGTCATTATATGGTTTATGGTTGTTTTGCATGGATGGCATAAAGGTCGGTTACGACACATGTACAGAATTGATGGAGTATGTTGGACCCTGTTACAACTACAAATATTGGATGTGCCTGGTCCAATATACACGAAGTATGTTGAGATATGGATTGTCAGCAAACTATTAATAGTTAAAAGACAAAGATCAAAATAAAGGAGCAACATTGTACATTGACGGAAGGCCAAAGGCCATAGGGAATACTGTGGGGTTTATAAACAGTACACAACCAAGGTCTACAATTAAGCAACCCAACTGTGAATTTGAGGTGCGTGAAGGAAACCATGTTTTTGTATGTGCCATTAAATCAATATCTACAATGGAATAGTTTCTTATTAATTACAATTTGAATCGAGTAGATACAAACACGGTTACGATGGGAGTGGTACATATAACAATTTACCCAACCTTTTATTAATGAATTTAGCATCTTAAGGATTTTTTCGTTAGTTAATTTTGTTTAAATTTTCTATATTTACTTCGCAGGCTAGTCATTGGGGAAAATACCTGCCAGCAGATGGTTAGAGGACTACAACTTCCTCGAGGGAGCAAGTATACATCTTTGTAATAGTAAAAATTTAATAAGAAAAAAGAGTTTTTTTTTTGTTTTTTTTTCATTAGTAGATTAGTTTGGTTTATATAATGTTATCTATATTTGATGCAGAACGTTGATCGAGGAAGCCACCCAATTGTTGATCAGATGATAGTAGCCTCGGGGAAATAGGTAAACCTAATTGTAATTATACAATTTAAATTATACGTCAAGATGTTTTGTTATTATATTCTTTCATTTAGTATTTTGGTTTTGTTTAGGTAATTTTCTCTATGCTTTTTATTTAGGGTTCTGTAAGGGGCAGCTCCCTATTAGTAGATCGAGTCAAGTCACCTATCACCGTTGATCGAATGAGTGGATCATGATCCTCAAGGTTGCAGGTATAATTCATTGGAATTGTACCAATATAATACATAGCATAATGTTTATTTTGTTATGTATTTTTTGTGTGTATAATGGTTTCGTTATGATAATGTTTTCTACTTCTTTTTTGCAGGGGCCGGATGATTGGGGCAAGTCCATAGCTATGGATCAGATGACACCATCATCTACGCATCAGGTAAACTAAGTTGTAATTTTAGGAATCTATCATGATATATTTTTTTGTTAATATAATTTTAGGAATCTATCATGATAGAACTCAGTAGTGTTTTATATATTTTTGTTGCAGACCAATGAATCTATGTATGAAACAACATCACAACATTCAATAGATATTCAAATGGTTGAGATGTTAAAAGATACAGACATAATTGGTTCAGCTACAGACCCAATTAAGATGATACATAATGTCTTGGAAAAACTTAGTGCGGAGCTTATGTGTCTGCTATTCCAAATTCAGCAGATAGACGGGATTCAAGCCAGGATTGCAATGTTGAATCAGAGAACTGAAACCTTGCAAGTAAGTTGCGGAATCTTGAATCATAATATAATTCATTTATAAGTTTATAATTTTCACTTTTATATGATAGTGAACTTATAAAATGTGGTTTGTATTTACAGAATTTTCTGAGACCACACACTAGTCGTCAAGGCGGTGTTGGCCCAAGTGTTTCTCGTGGAGAGATGTTGCATCATGAGAAAATGACTCCACTTGCATCGAATCCTTCGCCATTCTTGTCGACTGAACAGTCGACAACACGTTCTGCAATACCCCGGACCCCAACTGTGAGTGCACTGGCCACTAGTGACCGACGCACACGAGATCGTCCAGAAGAAGGGGTTGACACCGAGCCTCCTAGTATTGATATTGTTGAAGTTGCATTTCTAGGATCTTCCCATGTCACTAGCATGGGAACAATTGAGACAACATTTTTGGTGGATGAAGATCTCATCCCAGTAAAGATAGAAAAGATCCCAGGTAAATATACATTGAGCAAGTTAGCATTTATAATTTGATTGTAATATATCGATAAAACATTTTTTTTCAACTAATTATGATCATGGCACGATCGTTTTGCAGGAAATGATTTTTTTATAAAAATATGAATGATTTGTCCTTTGATACATTCAGGCCCACTATCTGCAGAAGGTGGGATAGACAACAGAAAAATTTAAAAGATGAGAACACTAATTGGTTGGTTGGCATGTTCGGCAACGAGACCTGCAATCGAGCGGCGGTCCTGAAAAATGCTGGACAACATATGAAGATTGTCCGAGACCACTATAGGGTTCACCTAGAAAAAAAATTTAGGTATGAGAACCCTCCCATGATTCCAACAAGAGAGTGGAGATCTCTAGTGGATGATGGAAAGGAGAGGGGCCTGAGAAAAGAAGGAAAGATAACACCAGGCACAGGGAGGTATGCAATACTTTCCACATTGTAATTCTAAACCTTATTATTATTGATTTCTATATCAAATTTGGAACATCTAATGTATTTCAAAACTTGCATAGGTTGCCAGACACATCAAAGGCCACAAAGGTAAGATTGAAAAAAATTGGTCAGCACAAGATTGGGCCTGGTGGTTATTCCAATTTGGCAGCACGATTTGTAAGTTTCGAAAAACCAATAATGCATCCAAACATTAAATTGCAAATTATTTTTCCTTTTATTGCACCGAAAAAGGTAAATTAACGACGTTATGCAAATATGTAGGCCGAACGATTCAAAGAAGTGCCCACTGAGGAAGACTTGAAGCTTGGCTTCCAACATGGCTTTGGAGCTGTTGTTGAACGCCAAAAAGCTTGTCTGGGCAAACAAAGTCTTCTGGTATTGATCCATCTAGTGCACAGGTATATAAAATCTATATAGTTTAATGAAGATTTATTACTTGTGCAATATAATCATTATAAATAATTGACATAAAATATTGACTCTGTTTTGAGCAGGAAATCAATGATCCCCTTAATGTCGAGGAGGGACAACAACAAATCGAAGATCATGCTTCGAATATAGGTAATGAATTTATTTATATGCTATGATTTTATATATAGCATTGCAGATGGTGAACATTAATTGTACTTCTCAATATTTCAACTGCAGAGCATGTAGAGGGTCTGACTATACAGGTTGAGCCTAGACAGGAAAATGAAGACATGATGTGGCCACAACAGGTAAAAAAACACCTTTGTAATGTTTTTATTAAATGAAATACTTGTCATTACAATAGAAAAATATATCGATGCAACATTTTCACATTTTTGCAACAAATCCGAAACCCGTTGCTGCAAAGTCCACTTGGTGAGCACTCTAGGATGCAGACATCACAACAAGCTAATGAAGAACCAAGAACTTGAGGACAAGTTCCAGAAGACGATCTTCTTAGATATTTTGTACTAAAAAGAAAAAGATTTAAAAATAAGTGACTGAAAAAATATTGTCTAATTATTTTTGATAATAAAATGTCGTTCATGATTTTTGGCCTCATGAATGAATGAATGGTTTAATGGTTTAATGATTCACTGTAGTAAACTGTTACCTTTATTGAATGCTAGCTTTTATTGAATGAATGTGTTCACTGGATGAATGAATGGTTTATTGAATGTTATCTTTTATTGAATGAATGTGTTGACTGAATGAAACAATGGTTTAATGAATGTTAACCTTTATTGAATGAATAGTAGATGTTTGTTTATGACGAAATATACATGAATTTGCACGTAATTTGTTTTTTTCACGTACATGATTGGGTATGGGGAATTGAGAGTGATGTGAGGGGGGGGGAGGGGGCCATAAGAGCTTCCACCTTCACGTGGTTGGCCCTGTTTAGTAAAGAATATTAAATTATTCCCGAAATAGAGAGGAGATCAATGAATGGCTACAGTGCTACCTTTCTACAACCCACTCGTCTGTCATCTAAATTTTGACAATTTCTTGGAGCTTGTTGTGATGTTTGGTTGCTCCTAATAACCAATTTCAAGTTTCCACAACTTAAAAGGCTGAGTAAATGATGCACTGGAACCAATATCCTTACTCTTCTCTTTAATTTTGAGTGAGATGCAGTCATTGGAAAATTGTTTCCATGTCATAAGAAATTGATCCTAGCAAAAGTGGGCATACCACACTTCACTTAGTTGACTTGTTGCATGATGGAATATGCTTGTTGGGATCTTATAGAACAAGAAAATACCTGAATTTCACTTGGTTATCAATTACTTCCAAGATGGATTGTATCCAATTCTAATAATGAAGAGATACTTGAACACCAAAGATGGGAATGAATTCTAATTGAAGATTTTGAATATGAATATTGCTTAGAGTTGAGGGTTAGTGAGTATACTTCTGCACTGTGTGAGCAAGTGGAGCTAGAATTAGAGCTAGAACCTATTGTGCAAGATTTATACCTTATAGTGAGGAGAGACACTACCAACTTGGGTGGGGTTGGCACGTAAATACATTCATTGCATTGCATCTAGTTCTTACAATTGAAAGAGATCAAGATATCGAAAGATATACATTTTATCGACGGTTGGTCCTAGCATTCTCTTGGTATTCTGCTTGATCCCTCGCTATGATGAACCTGCAACACAAAAAAAACCTTCCTCAACATATATTGACTGAAATAAATATGATGAATATTGAAAGCAATCAAACATCAACAACAATCAGATACTAAACCAAATGAACATACAACCTAATTGACATTCGATTTGGGATAGGACGGGTATTTTCACCTTTTTATTGTCAAAGAAACATGAACCAGTGCAAATATACATGATCGGTCAAGATGCTTCTGCAACCAAGTCCTAGTCTTTTGCTCTTCACAATGACTTGGGAATTCCTCCAAAGTAAGAACACTTAATGCCTTCTTTCTAGGTTCCTCTCTCATGGATCCTCCTTGTATTTATGGGACAAGGTAGGAAGTTGGATTCGAGAGGTGGTTGAATTGGGAGGTTGGGGAAGTTGCAGAACCAACTTCAACTAATCCCAATTCGTAATCTTAATATTTTTTTCATTTCATCTTAAGATGTGCGCGGGTTTCATACAACCAAAGTACCGCATGATATGCAACTTTTGTGCTTTACAACAAGCATTTGCAACTTTTAGGATGTGTGTGCAGGTTTTCTGTTATAAGAGTAGCGCACATCCATTGAAATATGCAGAAAAAAATGTATTTTCAGTTGAATATGTAAGATCTCAGTATCAAATCATCCAAGGTCAACCTAGCTCTTCCATCCATAGTGTCCTTTTGTGTGATCGACAGAGCAATGTAATCACAGATGGAGAACTGTAGATTTGAACTATAACAGATGCCCCATAATGTGTGAGGTTAGAGGGAAATGATGGCCGAAATACATTATAATTCCAAGTTAGAGGAGGAGCAAGAAACCATAGAACTAAGTCACAAAAGTACCTGAAACAACAATCAAGGTCAGCGAGCAATTAAAATCTTGACATCATATACATGTATAGCATGATACAACATGATCTCCGATACATAACTAGGAGATGTATATATCGTATGGCCACTGAGATACAAGGGTGGATCCAGTTCAAAATGAGAGATCATAGCTATAACAACAAACTGGATCTATGTCTCATGAGAGCCAAAATGAGTGAGGCTTAGTGTTGTGAAACTTGGGTGATAACATAAACATGGTGATGCTATCATAGTCCCGAGGTCTTCATCCAAACAACCCAAGGTACAAACCCTGACCATGTGAATAAATAAGTTGAGGTCAAACATGGGGGGTATCGTTTGATTACCAGTCATTGATGTATACCGTTAACAAATGCGAGTACTTCCATCGATAATGATAATGGGGTCCAAGGTACCTAGTACGTTCCAACAAGTGTGAATAAGTGGACTTGATGTCGAACACTTGAGGAACCTGTTGAATAAGAGACATTGATGTATTCTCATTATTCAAGAGTGAGGGAAACTTCCACTGATGACTGCAATCCCCAAGGTACTAACCGAAACTCTAAACTTCATTCCCAGAGCATAATGAGTTGAAGTCAATGGCAAGAAGTCCGCTGGAAGGGATACCTTAATGCATCCTCCATCATCCAACAAGAGGAACACTCAAAAGGTATGAGCTGATGGAGTAGGACAAGTAACAAGATGAAACAAATTGACACTAGGATGGCCGACACATGAAGTCAAGGTAAACTGCTGAATGGACGATACAGGCTGTATCCTTGAACAATGAGCACGACACAAAGTGACTTAGGCAATTTTTAACATGAAGGGGAAGTGATATAAGCCTGCAATGTAGGAGACATTAATAGACCCTCCATATGGTTGAAAGAATAACCAACCGGGGGAGTAAAAACTCGGATATCAGGTTCACCCTAAGGCCAAAAACTAATACCCAACTGAAATGAAAGACTTAAGTAGGTGCTATGTTCAAGGGCATGATTGACTTAACTGCATTTGAAACTGAAAAGATGTGATATACCCTTCTCATCCCTTATTCTTTTTGGTAAAAGAATGTCCTTCTTGTTGTTTTAATGAGTCCAAGAAAGAAAAATCAATAAGTCCAACCATGTAAGAGTTTAATGATCCCATGGGAGGAAGACTTAGGACCTTCTTCATTGTTTACAGAGTTCGAAGAAGAGATAGAAGAATACTCTACAATACTGATCTCTGGATTTTAATATCGAGCCGATATCTATTCTTGCTCGCAGGTGTTTTCAATTTTAAGGAGTCTGAAAAACTCAAACAATAACTCCATACACCTACCCATGGATTTTAGTATAGAGCCCAGGTTGGTATATGCTCATCAATGTTTTCTTGTTTATAGAGTCTGAAAACTTAAACAATCCTCTATATACCCTCTCGTGGATTTCACATCGATCCCGAGTAGGTGAATACTCGCTTGGTGTTTTCATATTTTGAGAGCCTGAAAACCCTAAAGAAGGCTCCAAAAGTCCTTTTTTGTACAGTTAGTCTCCTCCCCCGAATAATTCTAAAACAATGAGAGAAGAACTCTTCTAGCCACGTATGACTAAAGTATACATTTTTCGTAAATGATCCACAAAGGTCCGAAAAAGGGGTAAACTTCAAATCCTTTAACAAGTCTGAAATGACAACTATACTCGGAAATCTTGTCATATTTAAAGAGGCTAAGAAGAGCGTGAAAGAACTCTATAGAGATATTTTTCATAAAGTTTTAACAAGTCCGAAAAAGTAAACTCGCGACCTCCTTACTGTTTTTAACGAGCTCAAAGGAGATACAGAAGAATGCTCATAACTTCCTTACTGTTTTTAATGAGCTGGAAGTGAAGGTGGAAGAATGCTCGTAGTCTCCTTACCGTTTTTAACGAGCTCGAAGTGAAGGTGGAAGAATGCTCGTAGCCTCCCTAATGTTTTTAACGAGCTCGAAGTGAAGGTGGAAGAATGCTCGCAGCCTCCTTAATGTTTTTAACGAGCTCGAAGTGAAGGTAGAAAAATGCTCGTAGGTGGATCAAATGTCCAAATGAATGGCAGACTGCATTATAGACTCTAGGAGAACTTCATCAGAGGGAAGTATATTATCACAGATGGAACACATATCTAAACATTCAGATGGAGTCATCACCAGGGAAAATTTTAGGGGCTAATATTAGCCCATGGGCTAAATTTAGGGGTTTTAATTTTTTAGTAGGCTATTTTTTAATTAAACCATCATTTACTATGATTAGCCCAATTTTTATATATTTATTTTTAATAAATGACACATTAGCCCCATAAAATATATAAATATACTGTAAATCTAACCAATTAGCCCTTGTTTGATTAGATTTGGAGGTCCCATAACCCGTAAAATAATGCCACTCCCTCTAATTCGCCCAAATCTGTAGAAATGATAGTTGCTGAGGGTAAATTCGCGCTTGAGCGATCATGGAAATAGAGTTTTTTAGTAAATTCACCCTTGAGCGATCATGGAAATCGGGTGTTTTTGGTAAATTTGTCCATAATATATGGAGTGAAATCGATTTTCAATTTTAATTCGTCCCAAATCGGGTTTTTTGGTAAATTCGTCCAAGTATTATGGAGTGAAATCGATTTTCAATTTTAATTCGCTCCATATATATATATATGATGTTTTCCATTTGGTTGTTATCATAGCTTAAGGATTTTGAGTTTCTTCACGTTTCAAGATTTCGGGCCTCTTGATCGAGCAGAGGAAGGCGTACGCCAATCCCGAGACCGTTCCATGTGACCAGTTTGAGGCAGCATTTCAGGCAGTTGAGCTGTGGATAGCTGATTGGGCATTTCTTGTTCTCCCCCCTAGGTATTAAAATGCATCAAATTAGAAGGCTTTTAGAGTACCTTTTTATATTGTAATGTCGGACATCCCTTCCAGCCCTAGATTTTTCGGTTAGATCAACAATTGGATAAGATGCTTCTAGTTCATGGGTATCTGGATAAATATCAACTGGCTATGTACAACGTGTTGCTTTCATTTGGCCAACTCCCTATTCGGAACTGAAACTAGAGAATCTGAAACAAGCTATAATTGGAACCGTATCTTTAGTGGGATCAGCTTCTCGTTCAATAACTCGCATATGGAATTGGAACCATGTGAAGAAAAGTTGTTAGCTTTCGATCTCAATATGGGCGACGGTTTCACTAAATCAATCAAATAAACTGCTCCCGCCGCAGCCTTGAGCGATATATAATAAGGGGAATCAACAGGTTATCATTCAATGGTAATTGAAACCGGATCTCAATATTTATCTGCTTTAAATATAACTGAAGAAATGGAAATTGGTTATAAAACTAAAAGGGTTGCCGGCTCAGTGGAAACACTTTTAGCTCCATATCTTATTTATGATCCTCCAACTATTTTTGATGTTCCATCCCATTTTGTGACGTGCTTCTTCTTCAATGTGGAGACCGACACTGCGACCTGCATGGAGCTGTGATCGTGTGAAATCTCTCTTTTTCTTCTCAATCTCTGTTGCGACTTGCTGTCCAAATGTTGATGCCTCAACTATTTGCATTTGCATATTGAAATTCGCAGGCACAATAAAGTGAAAGTCTGATCCTTGATGAAACCATGGTGAGTTCAAATATTCACATATACTGTGGGATTGATATTCAGAATCAGTAGTATTTGAGAAAAAGTGCTTGTAACGTAATAGATTAAATCTTTCAACCATGTGATTATGCCCTGGTGGGGTGATATCGTGAATACTTTTTCCTGAGTTTAAGAGGCCTATGCATTGATATCTCTGGAGACTAAGTAAAGAGAACAATGAAACTTTATATTAAAAATTCCTCAAAATGTAATAAAAAGTGTATTGTTCGAATGGAATCTTGAACAAAGGGACATATGTATGGCAATATATGCGTCCAAGTAGTTGCTTATTGTCAAATCATGAGAAAATATACTACCAACAAATAGAACATTTGAAGTGAACACTGAATTGCAGATAACAAACGCCTAGTTGAATGCGTCGTAGTGCCTGGATTTGCGTGGAGGAGATACGCCAAAGGGGTTGTTGTTATGAATTTGGTGTATGCTATTGTTGTTGCATTGGTACAAATACCCGGAATTCGAGTTATCTACTGCAAGGTAAAAGAATAGTGTGCATTCTTTGTGCAATTTTTACATTCACTGTGTAAATCTTCATGGGTATGGTGGAGTATTTTGACAATTTAGAACAAGAAAATGTGTGGAATGGCCACGTATTTCCTTGATTAGATGACTTCCTATATTTTGATCACTTTCGCATTTAGAGGAGTTTTGGAATTATTACTATGTGGCTTGAGAGTGAGCCTTTATTGTCCACACTTCATACTCTCCTTTCATCAAAACATTGTGTAAATATCATTTACACAGTTGGATCTCCCTTCCTTGGCCACTGAAATTATTTTGTGGAGTGAGTGCAACGACTTCCCACAATTTTGAATATTTGGTAGCTTCCACAATGAAGTAGATCGCTTTAAATTTTAATGAGAATTGTAGATTATTTGACGACTGGTTATTTTCTCCTATTGCGTTCTGCGTGAACTTCTCCGAGCTAGGCATGGAGACCATTCCCTGGTACAAGATCAACTCTTGCGTGAATTGAAGCAATCCAGTTGGAGACCTACTCAGTTCTTGCATCTGTAATGTGACCTCCCTAGACATAAGCTGGTGATTTTCTGAGTTTACTTAGTTTAAGTAGCAGATCCAAATCCAAATACATATGCAAAGCAAGAAGCAGTTCCACCGACAGTTACGACTGAAGCATTGATGCAGTCTACTTGGCTTGCATTCCTTGTACATTATTGTTTGTGAAACCTTTCAAACCATACGAAATATACAACTGTAGGGAATATCTATTTCTACCACTCCCTTATAATTCAACATGCTTGCAGATCCTCTATGGCATGTCAATATTTAAACATTCGTTAACATATCACATTTCTTGTAGAAAACAATTGATCATCATCCAGAAGATACAAACCACTTTTCAATGCAACATAAAAGGTGATAACGGCATTAGACGATCAACAGAAAATAGGCAAATTGCAAAGGCTGAGTTTTTTTTACCATTAGCCAAAAATTCAATCGGAGATGAAAAGGAAACACATACGATGATACAATGACGAAAGAAATTAGACAATAATAGGAGAAAACAACTGATTTCATTTGGGAATCACTAAAGAGCTAGATTAATGCCTTACACTCTGATTTTGAACTTCAGAATGCAATGGCTAATGACTTTGAGTTGCTAGGCTAGCATTCTAATTGTCAAGGTCTATTGCAATTTTATAACTTACCAAGTTTTGCAGGGACTATATCAGTAGGCACGGCGTGATCTTAGATTGATTGCTATAGATTGAGCCCATTGATGCAAAAGAAATAAATTGGAGTGGACTGTAGAAAGTGCAGTTCATTCCTAGTCAGAAATTCATGTGATGTTTGAATTTCACTAAAGTTTTAATGTTTTACAAATCTCATCCATTTGCCTTCGCTTATTACTAGATTTTCCTCTATCCTCAACGATCTTAGGCACATTAATTTGGTTTTGGGCATTGGGTACTTAAAATCATAAATTATAAAATGATCTTTGCAATCATCAAATCTGTGGATTGTTGATATCGCTTGTAATCTATTTACATAGTGAGATTCAAGTGGCATTCTTCTTGAGATTGGTGAAACGTGTCAATACAACGTCACTCACTATGATCTTGGATCTCGAGTGATAAATGAATTCAATAATGACCTATTCCTCTGCTAGTGATCTGTAGGAAGGTGAGGTTCATTGTTTCTAACATGGTGAAAAGTTGAAATAATAGCACAATAGAGAGATAACCTAGCAGACAATTCAATGTAGACTCTCTCTTTGAAACTTTGTTTTTTACTTTTTTATACTGTATTAATATTAATTTCTTAATGCCCAACCAGATTTGCACCGATTAGGATTTTGTTAAAATAATGAAAATTTTAAAACCTTCACGTAAGATCGAAATAAATATTTAACAATCTCTTTCAAAAAAAAATTCTTAATTTCTAAGTCATGGTTAGTATCATGCAAAGGCAGAGATTGCCTCTGGCTGTGCACCAAAAACTCAAAACATCAAATATTAAAAAAAATAGAGGAAGAGAGTGTCTCTATCTGTACATCCAAAACATAATATTACAAATGGTAGAATGAATAAGCAGATGCTGAGTATGGATCTCTCTAGCGTTAGCCACTAATCAATGGTAAGGCGAACACTTAAAACACTATGATGATCTCCACTGAATTGTAGCCTTGTCAACCTCAAATGAATTGCATTGCACTTTCACTTATCTTATCCTCTCATTATCTAGGAAAATTATAGATGCTAGTACCCCACATCCTAAAATATAAACACCTGCCAATGTAATTAGACACCACCAATCATCTACGATCAAACTGCAACCAACTACAACAATTTAGTGAACTATAGCCTCTTAAGACGTAGCCAATGATAATCTCTATGCAATAGGGTTTGAGTAAAAAAGATGCCATGTCTTACCTAATGGGTTAGACTGAAGCATTCAATGTCTTGTTGAAACAATAGAAATCCATCATGACAGTGCTAGAAAATGGACAAGAATTAAATGATATTCGGCAAGAGAAACCACCTTATATCAAGTCGTTTATGTACACATAATTCTTTGAATTGATCAAATGGATATTTGATGCATTCTTTAACTTTAGATGATAATAACATTTAATAAACCAGAGCAAGGAACCAATCTTACCATGGAAGCAGTTCGCACCTTTATTTCTTAGGATATGATGATCATTGCTGCAAATGCTAGTACATAGTCATCTGCATATCCAAGGGGAAATTGAGTGACCAAATCAAAACAACAACCTGTGTATTATTTACCACTTTTTGTTTGTTTCTTGATCAGTAGTGCAAAACAACAACCTGTGTCTTATTTACCACTTTTTGTTTGTTTCTTGATCAGTAGTGCAAAACTTGGGGTATTGTAACCTTGGGTAAAAATGTAAAGACAAAGGTAAAACTTGGTAATGAATGAGGAATGTTGTATTCTGGTTAGATTATTGCCATGGCCATCAAGATCTGATAAGAATTGTTTTGCATGCACCATTACAGTTGCATTCTCCTTTGCAACAATATCATTCAATGAAAAAATTCCAAACTTCTTCAAAAATTATACAACAAAAGAAAGAATCCACTAACAACCTGAAAACATATGAGTGTAAGCGAATCAAGTCCAATCCAAATTATAAATCATGTTTGGTCTTATTAGTATGAAATAGAAGTTATTTTTATAATTTTCCAAATCAGAGGTGAAACGATGAGCTAACAGGAAGCAACATGGCAGCCTTCGTCTATGTGGTTTGCAGAGTATAACTGTAAAGAACTGATAGATTTGAAAATTACCAGATAATATTAGAGGGAAATATAAAAACCTAAATGCAATTAATCTATGAAATTACTTGGTATCCTATTAATATATTATTAGAATTTCAAACTACAAAGTATCCTATTTCTCCCAATGAAAGAGGCAATATAAACTATCATTGTCCATAATTGCAGTGATTATTAGATGGGGACACATCAAACCTTTGTATCAATAGGCTGATCTAGTTTGTACTATATCAAAAGTTGTAGAATCCCTAAGGTTACTTGCATGATCAAACCAAGCAATGAAGCCAATGGGGCCTTGGTTCAGTGGTTGGTGAGGCCGACAAGTATTAAGTTGTAGTGAGATTTTATGGAAAACCTTTATGTCCAATTATTAAGTTGTCCACCAGGGTTCCAATCTTGCTTATGTTTAACCTAGTATAATTGCATCAGTTTGGAAAGGGTGAGGCTGGGTGAATGTTTAGGCAATTGTAGCAGAAGAGCTACCCCTAAAACCACCGTATCCCCCATAGGGCATGTTTCTTGAAGGAGTTCAAAAAAAAAAGGAGGGAAATCAAAGTAAATCCTATAGGGCATGCTGGTAATTCCCAAGACTAATTATTTGACAGGAAAGCATCACTTTTTGTTCACATGTGTACTTGATCACGACTGTAACAATATGGCAGAGATCAAAGTCATTCTTATCTGTTACAAACTAACTTGAGTGACATAAGCATCAAATGGAAGAAGAAGAAGTTAAATGATTCAGAGGAGAGATGAATCCATTAGCTCAAGACATGCCCTTTTTCGATCGGCCATTTGTACCAAAGAAGTATGTGCTCCTAACGGATAAGTGCTTAGAATTGAGCATTGAATTATGTTCCATAAAATAATTTTTTCTATACTTCGTAGTTTTTTTTACTATATGATCAAGACTGATAGAAAATATATGTGTTGGTCCATGTTGCATGCTAACGTAATAATGTAACACTGAGCAGTCTACCGAAGACTATTGTGTTGAAAACTAGAGAAAATGGTTGCAAGAGAGCTTGTTGCATGGCAATATATGAAATCCATATCAATGGATGTTTTTTAATATGTTTTGTAGAACCCATAAAGGAAACAAAAAGAAAAATAGAGGATTATGTTTGATACTTGAGGAATGACAAGCATAGCCATAAGGTTCATGGTCACAAGTGCTATTATGCTTATTGGCGTCTCTAGTCTTCTGTTGGGAGATCATATTTTTTTTGTATTCATTTGGAAATCAATACACGACTGAAAGATCCCCTGTGTGCAGTGAACGTAGATTTATTACCTTAACGTAGATTCGTCTAAAGTGTTTGATTTCACTCATCCATATCATGGATATGGTGAACCACCTGACGTTCACATTAAATCCTTCATCAAAGTTGTGTTTGATTTTAATATTTTCCATGATGATTAGTTGATGTTGATATTTTTATGTACTATGAAGGAAGATGATCTAAATTGTTTTGTGGGTTTTGATTTCAAAGAAATATCTTCAATGGAATATTTCCAAGAAATTTCTCCATTATTGGTATTTTGAAGACAATCCTAAGATTAAGGAGGTTATTAATATTTTCTTACTTGCATTCCTGCAATAAATATATCCCATTTTTATTCTAAAGAAGAAATCAAAAGTAAAAAGATCGCTGAGGATTCTATGTAACACCTACCTAAGGAAAACAATCAAAATTCAATGAAAGAAGCCATTGCAGAAGATCATGAATAAATTCATTGTGAGGTATGTGAGGTGCATGATGGAACTCCTCCTTTCTCTCTTAATAATGAAAAGGGCTTGGTAATATTTTCCAATTTTCATATTTTTGAAACCGAGCATCCTAAGGATGATAATTATGAGCACGAAGAGGATAGGGGAAGCTAAGGGTATGTTAGTATTGATGAATACTACCCCATTTTTTTATAAGGATTTGGATGATAATTACTAGACATATTTAGGAAATCCAATTTTTTATATATCTAGAGAAGGGAGTGTTGATTTTGAGACCTTTGCGCATATTGGTTTGGAGGAGGCATATTCATACTATTCTTATGATCATTCTCAACCACACATAATTACTAGTGAGACAAACTTGGGGAATAGCTTTAGTTTTTCTAGTGAGATAGATTTGATGCAACCCGTGGAGGGTCAGTTTAAGCCTTTGTTTTCGTATACATAATTTTTCATTATTTGCAGTAGCCTAATGTGTTTTTAAGTCCTATCCAATGTTGGATAAAATAAGTTTGTGGGTACACTTGCCATTCTTCACAAGAATTTGATGATATTATGCATGCTTATGATCTCCCATTTTGATTTGCCATCATGAAGTTCCCAATAGGTTTGCATCTAATGATTAATGTGTCCTTTTTTTGTTTGGTAACCAAATACAAGGAAAAAGGATTTAACATTGATAAAATGTTAAGGTGGTTATATTGGATTTATGACTTCACATAAAATTTGGCTTCATCACATATTTAGAGTAAGATAACTAAGCTCCTTACAATGAGCATTTAATTTCACTCATTTCATTTTATGTACTTATGAATGGTAGTTTTTATTTGTTAGTTAGTTTCATTTTCTAATAATGCAATTGACATTTCATTTTGGATGGCTTTTATATGAACATGTGGTACTAAAGGTTTTCCTATCAAGATTGAAATGTTTGACAAGTCATAGATTGAAAATTTTGGATGCTCATCTGCTTTCCAAATATCAAGCACACATCCCCAAGTAGGAGCCAATTTTTAGCACCGAGTTTGCACAACTTATTCACTAGATAGAAGACTTCATCAAAATTTTAGGGGTCATTTTGTATCTTCTTTACATACAAAATGTTTAAACGATATGCATATTACTCTATTGGACAATTTGTTTTATGTCAACATCCCCGATTATTGCTTGATGTTGTTCTCAACCAATGTAAGGTTTTCCTTATTTGCATCATGCTGCTTAAAGTACATTTCCCTTTTGTAAAAGCTAAAGTTGCAAAGCAAATCTTCCAAAGTCATGCCACATAAAGTAGGGGAGAGGATCAGGTGGTGGGGAGGGATACCATTGCAACCACGTCAACTCTTATAAAAACAAGCAGAGCATTCATCACTGACTTGGCAGTTAAAATATTTAGCACATTAATGACTTAGATTAGGGTTCAATCTCAATCATTAGTCTTAAGTTGAGATTAAGGTTTTGTTACAAAGCATAAATATAGACAGACAAGTGTAATATCTTAGTTTTGACCCTTGGAATGTATAAAATCATAATATGTAAAATGATGCAATATGATATTACCTAGAACCTTGTTTTATAGCAGAATTAGAATGAGACATTATTTATTGAAAGCAGAAATTTTATCTGTACACAAAATTCCAATTTTTATCTTTTGCAAATTGTTATTACACAAGCTTTAAATTGTGTTGGCCTCTTTGGTGCTTGCAGATTGGTGCAAGCATTGTTAAATGAGCTTTGAGATACCCATTGAAATTAATTGAAAAAAATGTTGGAGTTAATGGAAGTGTTGTGGCTGAAAAGTTCAAGACAAAATATGCCATAATTTCCAATTACTTTCGTGCTTATTAGATTGATGCTCATTTTTAATGCAGGAAAACTAACTTTTGTTGAGGGTCATCCTAATTGCAAATGGTTTTATTTGTCTATTGACTTCACTTTTTAATGTATGATAGATTTAAATTATATAATTAATTTCTTGGCTTCTCCAAGTTCTTTCCAGTGATAATCCCAAATATGATAACAATGCTGCTACAAGCAAGTATGAAGATTTGATGGAAGTTGGAATAATTGATCCAACTAAGGTAAGATGTTGGATCCTTTTTGTTAGTGATATGTGGAGTTTTACTAGCATTTACATAAATATATTTGTCACGATGTATGGTTTATATTTAACTTTTAGAGTTTCGTGGATTTTATTTTGCATTTTTTAGTCTTTTAATAATTTGTGTTTTTGATATATATGAAATTGAACATAAATGGATTCTGTGAAAGTGAACTATTCAAATTTTAGTCGCAATACGATGCATTGAAACATAATTAACCATGATCTTAAATCTAAAAAAACATAAAAGCATAATTATTTGTTGTTTGTGCATGTTGTTGGCCACCATTTATCTTTCTGTGGCCATTTGTTGGTATTTTATACTTGGTATGGCTATATGTTGTTTTTTGGTGTGTTGTTAACTGCATATATGCCAAATTATGTAGTGTCTTTGCTGCAAAACATTCTCAATTGATGTGCTTGAAAGCAGGTGGTTAGGTGTTGCTTTGAGCATGCAGAATCCATGGAAAATAACTTCCTAACATCAAATGTTGTTGTGGTTGACATAGAGGAACCATAATCTGCTACTTCTCCAAACCCCATGGATAACTCAGGTCTAGCATAAGAAACATTTGATTTTGTGCATGTTTTTTCAATTATTATTTCTTCGAATGAAGGGATTGCATGGGTTTAGCCGTTAATTTTATCTAATAGTCAGAATATGATTTTGTTGTAGGTTATGGGTACTAGATACAAATATGACCAATAAGTCAAAGAAAAGGATTTTTTGATGTTTTTGTTTGGAGATGAGCCCATATTGAAGGGGGTGCTTTAATTACACAGTGAATGGTGTGCATGAAAAACATGACAGGAATTGTATTTCATCCAAAAGGGCTGAAAATTGACATTTTGTAGAAAGGGGATGGGTAGAGTATGGATCCTTGCATTTCTTTGGAAAGTGCTTTCTATTTGAATGGAAATTGTACAGTTATAATATAGTTGGGGTATGATACTTGTGATTTGCATTGTCAAATGGAGTGTGGTTCTATTGTTGTTTTTCAATTTTATTTTTGTTTTTCAAGAATATTCCCAGAGTATGGTGAATTTCTATGTACTATGATAATTAGAGTGAGGTACCAAACTACCACCAAAAGAGGGCTTTCTATGTGATGATTTATTAATATTTATCTCCTATTAGTATTTTTTAAATATGTTTTCCTATTACTATATATGGTTTGAAATGTTATCGAAAAATTTGCCAAGACTTCACAATATGTTATAATTTAGTAAAATATTTTCCAAGTCTTTATAAGGTTTTATGATTTTGTGAAAGATTTGCCAAGACTTTACAAGGCTTTATAATTTAGTGAAAGATTCACCAAGATTTTACAACATTATATAATTCAATGAGAGATTCGCCAAAAAATTATATATCAATAATATAACATTGATAAAATAGCCTTCATATTTTCTTGTATATCATGGGGATTCACCCAATTATTATATATAGAAATTTAGGGGGGCGTCTTAAAATTTTCCCTGGTCATCACCTGATCAATTGTCGGGACCCAATCCTGAGAAGGTAAGCATGAATTAAGAGGCTTCTTCTCAGTAGCAATTGGAATCAAGGAACAATAGGCCACATAATTTGATTGTGACATGGTAGTGCCTACTGGCGAGGGGTATACTTGGTCTATAGTTGGGTAATAAGAGGGATCAACAAATGTAAGTTGATTTATAGTGACAATGCTTTCGTTGTGAGGAAAATGCATCACACGAAAGAGCATAGACACCACAGCTTGCACAGCATATACGTAATCATGCCCTAGGATCATATCAAAATCCATAGGGTCCTTTAAAACCATAAAATCAACTAAGACTGTTTTTCCACTCAAAGTAACAGGTACCTAAGGGAGGAATCCCAACAGTTCATTAGGTCTTCTATCAAAGGTCAACAACCAATTAACAGCTGGAACAAGGTTAGGAAAACCTAAATCTCTCCAAGCATAAGTGGATAAGATACTAACAGAGGCTCCTTCATCTACAATACATTGCGGAACCGCATGGTTTTCGATATCAACCTTTATCTGGAAAGGTGAAGAAGAAGGAATGCAAGGCCCAGTTAGACTATTCCAATCAAAGGAAATGATCCCAGAGCTTGGTAGGGGTTCACTCGACACAGATGAAGTGCCCCCCATTTTAGTAACATTCGAACTGATAATGTAGAAGACTTCAGGGACAAGTGCATCATTCTCTGAAGGACTGATGGGATCGGTCGAAGATTGCATCGATTCGATCACCTCACTCTCTAAAGGAAGAGTGGGGTTGACCAAAGATTGCATTGGTTCAACCACTTTATCAACCAAAGGTTGATCAGGCTATTGGGAATCTATATAAAATTCAGGAGAAGAGGATCCTTCAGACATGGACCACACTCTCCACACCTCTGGAATAGCAAGGCACAGGTGAGTAAGGTGATCTCCCTTACAAATTTTACAAGGGAACTTTGGATTGCATCCTATAAACCCAAACTCCTTTACAAAAACAGTACTCTTAGCATGACTAGCATTGGCTGACGGCTTGCCCCTAGCATGAATTGCAGTGGATGGTTGCTTAGAAGCAGAAGAATTTTGAACTACGGACCACAATCTTTGCATTTCTGGAAGTACAGGGCACAAACAGGTTAGATGGTCTCCCTCAAAAAACTTACAAGGGAACTTAAGATTCTGTTTATTAGGTTTGTTAACAATGTCAACTTTCTCAGCATGACTTGCAGTGGCTAATTGAGTGTGTCCAGTATGACTCACAGTAACTGGTGACTTGTCATTAATATGACCAACAGTGATCAATGACGTGTCCTCAACATGAACAATAGTGGTTTAAGACATGCTTTCAGTATGATTTGTAGTGACTGAAATTTTTCTCCTAGCATGACCTCTAGAGGTTGGGTAGGTGCCCCCCGCATGACTTCCAAAGGCTAGGTGGGTGGGTTCAGTATGACTTACAACGACTGAGTGATTTCTCCCAACAAGACCACCATAGGTTGGGTAGGTGCCCCCAGCATGACCTCCAGAGGCTGGTTGCATAGGTTCAGTATGATTTACAGTGACTGAAAGTTTTCCCCCAACATGACCTGCAGAGGTTGGGTGGGTGCCCCTAGCATGAATTCTAGAGGTTGGGTGGGTTCCCCCAGCATGACTTCTAGAGGCTAGGTGGGTGCCCCCAGCATGACTTCTAGAGGATGGGTGGCTTCCCCCTTGCTTTGGCATATTCTTCCTATTCTTCCTCCATCTATTCCTTTTAGACTGCTGGTTACTAGTATTACTACTTTCACCACATGAGGTAGAAGGAGGAGGAGAAGATGTTACTGGCAAAGAAGGCATAGAGTTTTGATTCTCTTTATGTGAGGTGCCTACTTGAGAAGCATCAGGAGCATGCAAGGCATTCAGAGTGGAAAACAACCAAACCGGTAGCCCTATAGTGAATCCTGGAAGATTCAAGGTAGCTAATAAAGGAGTACCAATTTTCCCAACAAATGGAAAAGTGCAAGGATCCCCTTGAACAGGGGTATCTTGATTGGTGCTCACCGAGATGCTATCCATGGTTTCCGACTCAATGGGCCAGAAATATCTAAGGCCAACTAAAAACAAGCAACACAAAAAGCACACCACTAAAAAGGTCCTTGGTAATCCAAACCCAGAAAAAAGATGCCTTCCGAAGGGAAGTCTGGGATGATTAGGGCCCAGAACTAACCAACGAAGGATGAAGAACGATTACCCGGGGTCCATATACAGGTCCTCTGGGTGCAAGTGTTTGAACCACCAAAATGCCTTCCCAAATTTCTGTAGAGGGTTTCCTCCCACATCTGTCCTAGGTACAATAGAAATAGCCTTTCGTCGTCACCTATGTAGAGCCCTAGAGTCTGGATACTAAGGTTACCACCAATATGAAATAGCCTAGGGGGACAGTCGTTAGCCTAGTCGAAATGCATGGGTAATGTAGCAAATCCTGAATTCCGAAAGGACCCCCGTACACAAATCAACTCTGGTTTATGGTTGAGAGGAAAGTGAAGGGGTATCCTAAGCAATTCCAATCTCCCATGACCTCGTGCTTAAATTTAGTTTGACAAGAGAATCCCAGGACTATTTGATAGAGATGGATTTACTTAATAGATAGTTGTACTACGATTGTTGAGTAATGAAGCCAGTTTCGGATAGTTTAGGGTGATTTAAATCCGAAACTCTAGCCTAAGCTAGTTGATGATGTGTATACCTAAAAAGAAAAATGTTGCTAGTTTTTAAGGGCTACTTTTTACTCAAAGGTTGTAGTGCGGTGTGTGGAATGGTTGTGACTGAAATGAAAAGCACATAAAAGTAAAGAACTTTCACTAAAATTTCTCATTCATTGTTTTCCAAAACCAAAGATAAGCAAACCTAAAAATATTTTTGATTTTTTTTTGAAATTTTCAAAGCAAGACAAAATTTATGCTACTTCAAAAAGAAATGATAAACCTTATAGTTATGCTACCAAATTTCAATTTTTAACTTTTCTCTTTTTCAAAGAAACTGAAATCAGAAAATTGAACAAGTAAGATCTAAAAGCGGTACCGGTAAAGATAAGAGACTAATGGCTTAAACAATCAAAGCAGAAACTGAGAAAGAATCGACCTACCAAGTTGTTTCAAAAGAAAAAACTTTTGGCTTGGAAACAAAATGTAAAAGAAACAAGGAAAAAGAGATGCTCGTAACGGAAAGGAAAACCTAAAAGGTTGCTCCTAAGCACCAAAAACTTAAGAAAACACTAAGCCAAGCAAAGCAGTAGGTAAGCGAACCAAAAATTGACCCTACCAACACACGAACTCAAAAGAAAAGCAAAAGTAGAAGACTTTAAATCACTTGGACTGAACTGAAAAGACAATCAAAAAGTATCTAAACCAAGCAACCTTTCAAAAGCACCCTAATGGAAAGGATAAGACATAGTGAAAGTGTGCTATTGTTGCCACATACAAAAAACATTAAGAACACAGGTCTATATGATTGCAACAAGCAACTAGGGCCAAAGTGTGCAGCTATGTCTAAAAGAGAGTAGTGCACAAACTTCAATAAGGGCTAGAAAGCATTGAAGATACTTTAAACAAGTACTCAAGCAAGCAAATACAAACTAAAGGACTTAAGAGAGGTAAGTAAGACTCAAAAGACACATAGAAGTCTCAAGGGTCAGTCAGGGAAGCAAAGCAACAGGCTGGAAGTGGAACCAAACAACTGGAAATCAAACCCTAACAAAAAACTGGAAGATAAAGGAAAATGCACTACTGTGCAGTGCAAAAACCAGCGCACACTAGAAAAGATGCGCTAATGTTTAGTGTACAAACCAACGCTCATCAGGAAAGATGTGCTATGATAGGTAGAGTAAACTAGTGCACATGTCTCAGAAGGACACAGACAGGCCTTGCAACAGCAAACTGAGATGAATCAAGCAAGAAATAATAGGTAACAAAGACCTATAAGACCTCTCAAAGAACAAATAAACTAAAAAAGTGTGGAAGAAAAACCTAACTAGGCCTCCTAGAGTAGAAAAACACACGGTTACTCCCTAGTGGAGTCACCAGTCTGTTGTGCAGGATTTATACCTTATAGTGAGGAGAGACACTACCAACTTGGGAGGGGTTGACAGGTAAATACATTCATTGCATTGCATCTAGTTCTTACAAATGAAAGAGATCAAGATATCAAAAGATGTACCTTTTATCGACCATTGGTCCTAGCTTTCGCTTGGTCTTCCGCTTGATGCTCCGTTATAATGAACCTGCAACACAAAGGAAACCTTGCTCAACGTATCTTGACTGTAGTAAATATGATTAATATTGAAAGCAATCAAACATCAACAACAATCAGATACTAAACCAAATGAACATACAATCTAATAGACATTCGATTTGGGATAGGAAGGGTATTTTCACCTTTTTATTGTCAAAGAAACATGAATCGGTACAAATATACCTGATCGGTCAAGATGCTTCTGCAACCGAGTCCCGGGCTCCTGCTCTTCACAATGACTTGGGAATTCCTCCAGAGTAACAACACTTAATGCCTTCTTTCTAGGTTCCTCTCTCATGGATCCTCCTTGTATTTATGGGACAAGGTAGGCTTTTGGATTCGAGAGGTGGTTGAATTGGGAAGTTGGGGAAGTTGCATAACCAACTTCAACTAATCCCAATTCGTAATCTTAATTTTTTTTTCATTTCATCTTAAGATGTGTGCAGGTTTCATACAACCAAAGTAGTGCACAATATGCAAATTTTGTGCTTTACAACAAGTGTTTGCAACTTTTAGGATATGGGTTGTCTGTTATAAGAGTAGCACACATCCACTGAAATATGTAGAAAAAATATATATTCAACTGAAGATGTAAGATCTCAGTATCAAATCATCCAAGGTCAACCTAGCTCTTCCATCCATAGTGTCATTTTGGGTGATCGACAGAGCAATGTAATCACGGACGGAGAAGTGTAGATTTAACCTATAACAGAACTATATCGATAACTAGTACAGTGAGCTGGAGCCAAAGCTATAGCTAGGATCCAGAGTTAGAGCCATGTTCCAAAGAAGCAAACAGAAGGTATATTGATCTAGAGTTGGTTTCATTTAAATATTTCAATGACCAAAAAGGCTCTCAATAGGGAGGTGAGATCTAAAATGTATCCAAACAACTTGAATGGTTGTAACACTCAGTACATATAAACAATTTAGACTATTAATGAAAGTATAAAACAAGGAAATATAATGCAATAATAAAGAAAGGAAATGTAAGAAAGGAAAAAGAGAAAGAAACAAATAATAATAATAATAATAATAATAATAGGAGAGAATGTTGGGAATGAGAAATGGAAGGGACAGGGACATTTGTTCTTCCCTTTACCCCCAACTTGGTCTATATCTTATTGAAATTCCACTCAAAAAAGTGTTTTTTTCTATCCAGTAGGTGAGGACACACAAGACCCCAACTATGTAAATTATTGGATGGCCATAGAGCCATGAGATGAATTGTAACTAGTGATTGTTGAAATAGAGGTGACATACACATGTAATTTCCTTGAGCTAGAGGTGGTACCAACCTCACCAATCAAAACACATCATTGAGAAGATTGCTACAATTTGTGGGTGGTCATATGGAAGCTAGTAGGCTACCTCTTGTTTCCTAGAGGTCATTCAATTGGTTTTTTTGGCATTTGTTTAGTTGGTTGGATTGTGTGTTGATTGGAAAGTCTAATGAATGGTAACCATAAATTATATCACCATTCCTTCATTCCATTGTTTTGTCATCTTATAGTTTGAATTATATGAACTTATCTTGGTTAATAATTTTGGCATTATTTATATTTGTCGCATTCCCATGTTCACATGAAGTCAACTCATATCAATCTTAATACTTGAAAATCATTGTATGAGGTGGTATTTCACATGACATTTCATTTACTGTGAAGAAAAAGAATCATCTATGATACTTTATCATATCATGAGTACATTATATAAATAAGGAAGTATGAATTAAATACTAAGTATATACATCATCTTCCATTTAAATCCTCATCGCATAGTGATAACTAATGATTATTATGCATGCACCTCCTCACCCTAAAATATCATTTGGGTCAAGGCGCAGAGACAACCATAAATTATCAAATGTGTACGCAAAGAGTAAGAGACAACTATAAGTAAGTCTTATATTAAATTTACCATATAAGTCTTTAATTGGCACTATCATATGAGATTTGACACGTTGGATTGTTGTGATCTTATTATCACTCCTTACCAATGTGATTGTAAGGCTTATTTGGTGTTGAAGTCCATAATTTTAAGTCTTCTTCCTCATTATCATGCCTTTTGGTAAGACAATAAGGAGGGAAGTGGCCCGCATCAACGTGAAAAACAGTTTCGACATAGAGGTAGATACATTAATTCTTTCATTATATAACTTTAATTTCATGCTAGTGACTACGAATTCACCCAATCATGGATTGGTAAAAAACACATCAAATTATAGAGCCTCGAGCTCTTAATTACTCATGTATCTAGAATTTTCGCAAATTGAGCCTTTAACAAACTTATTATGTTGTTATGGTTCAATTTAAAAGGTATATTGTCGAGACTCAAACATGCAGCGAGTTGCAAGCCTCCAGGTTACTTAGGCTTGATTCAATTTCCCCTCCATCCCATACCTATATATTGTCGTGACAACTGTTGAACATAGTTAACAGTAAGTAATTTTATTGTGGTTCTAGTTTTATTTTAATACTATATCCAGTTACAACATCTTGCACTATGCATAAGATCATGCAGATGCCCCAATATGGTTATTGCATAGTCTAAGTATTTTTTTTGTATAATGAAGTGTGGTCTAACCCTAAAAAATACAACAAAATAGTTGTTATTTTAATGAACTGTAAAATTAATGTTACATATATATCAAATTAATGTGTTCAAATTCGTTTTTATTGAAAAGATACCATTTTATCATGTAGATATTAAAGAGTGCTCAATTGTTTAAGATTGTAAAAATTTGGATGAGCAATATTTGTTTCTTGCATTTTTTGGGGGGAAGGGTTTAGTTAATTTATACTTGTCAATTGAAGTACAATTATTTAAATTTCCCTTAATCTTTGAAGGGCTCCAAGAACAAATCCCCTTTCAATAAAAATTAAGACCCACCATTCAAATTTGATCACAACATAATAGTGTATTTTGTTTTTTAAATTATACTATTGTTGTCGGATATCCGACTTCCAACCTATAAGATATCTGACGTTCTTTCCATACCACCAATGGATAAGAAGGTTGGATATCGGCCATTTTTACATGGAACTGCCATCAAATATTCGACTTCCCCCTCTAAGATATCCAACGTTCTTTCCATACCAATGACGGCTAAGAATGTCAGATATCGACCATTTTTACATGGAACTGTCGTTGGATATATGACTTCATATAAAGTGGTAGTCGTCGGATATCTGACCTCCTAAAAAAGGATCTTTTTTGGATAGGCGATGAGCGCATTGAAAGAGCTTAGGTCGGATATCCGACAGGTGGGTGTCGAATATCTGACCGCCTGAAAAAGGATCTTTGTCAAATAGGCGATGAGCATAATGAAAGAGCTTTGGTCGGATATCTGACAGGTAGGTTTTAGATATCCGATGATTCATTTCTTTTTTTTTTACGGAAACGGTTAAATTTTATAAGTGTCTGGCAAATGGGCTGCCAGGGCCTTTACAATTCATATCCCTATCCGCTATGCGGAACTTCATTTCCAGCTTGAGAAACCAGATAGAATAATGCTGTTGGGTGCAGGGGAATGCCCAGAGGAACCGTAAGACCATATCTCTTAATTTTAGGGGAGAGGGTGCTTTGAGATTTCTCCATTAACGATAATTTGACTCTTGCTCAAGCTCGCTCCACGATTAGCTTCAGCGTCTGCTAGATTGTTGAGGCTCCTTAGAACATGGTAAGCCTTATAATTTCTGAAGTGCTTCAGCATGAGCATGACCTTCTTGTGGATATGGGACAGACTTATACCGGCAGTCTTCTTCTTGGTATGGAGATCCTTGATTATCAGCCTGGAATCACCCACGATAGTAAGCTTCTGAATGTTCATCTTTCTTGCTTGAAAAAGTCCTTGCCACAGCGCAAGATATTCAGCATGATTGTTGGATGCATGTCCTAGGCCCCAGGCATAGGTCAAGACGGTGGTACCGTAGGGATCAATAATAATGCCTCCTGCTCCAGCTTGACCGGGGTTCCCTTTCGAGGCCCCGTCAAAAAAAAGGCACCAATCATTCAAGACAGATCTCCACTTGATGAATTCCTGTTCTTCCAGCCTTATTTCCCAGTGGGCCTTTTGAGGAGGAATGGAAGCTTGATCGCTTTGTTGGTTCACATCGATCTCCTTGAGCCAGCGCTCTTCTTCAGGCAAGAGAGAAGCTTTATTTCTGACTGCTGACTTGGTGCTTAAGGCTTCAGAAAGCATGGACCTTGCCTTCACGGCCACTTGAATTGGAAGTCTGCACTCCTCCTTAAATATCTTGTTGTTTCTTTCCAACCAAACTTTCCAACAGAGGAATTTCGGGATCCACATCCATACAAGCTTGAGTCTATCTTTTTTTTTTAAATCGAAGGGGGCTAGAGCAGTCCAGTTGCTGATAAACGCCTTGATCGAGGTGGGAAAATTACCTGCGTTGGATCCTATCAGGAGATTCCATACTTCTTTGGCAAAATCGCAGGAGATGAACAGGTGATCAATGGTTTCTTCAGCGTGGTAGCACAATGGGCAACGTGAAGGCCCTGCCCAGCCTTTGATCTTCAGTTTTTCTCCAGTCAATATGCTATTGTGGAGGACGGTCCAAATAAAAATATCGATTTTGGGTAAAGAGGCGAAATTCCAGAGATTTTTCCACGGCCCATGGTTGGGAGGGACCCATGGCACCTCCAGGATCGCAGCATAGCCTTCAGCTGCAGTGTATCTACCCGAACGAGCTCCCCAACTGCGTGTATCTTTAGCTCTGGCGCTGATTGGGGACTTCCCTTGCAAGAGATCCAGCAGGGTAGCAACTTCATCATCTAATTCGTGAGGATAATCACCCAGGTTCCAATTTGCCCAGGATTCATCCTCATCTCTATTCCAGACCGATATATCCCTCAGCGTTCTGAAGTTGTTACTGTGGAGCCAGTCTTTTAAATTGCCCAATTCGCTGAAATTGATGAGAGGCTGATCCCCCAGGATCGAGTCCTCCCAAATTCTTATTTTTTCTCCATTGCCAGGAGACCACGTAAGCTTGGAGATGAAGAATGGGATGGCTCTCTTACATAGAGTGAAAATCGGGGAGCCTTTCTGCAGTTTTGTGGCCCTTTCAAGACATCTCTGTCTGTCTCCTTTGAAGTATTTCTTTTTGAGGATTTGTTTGCTCCAGGTCTTTTTGCCAGTTATCATTTTCCAGAGTATTTTGCCTCCCATGGCAAGATTTTGGGTGGCCACATCTCGAATTTGAAGGCCCCCTTCCATTTTTGGCCTGGTGATCTTGTCCCAGCTTACTAGATGGGGTTTTTTCTCACAGTTACGGCCACCCTCCCACAGAAAACGACGGAGCAGCTCATTGATTCTATTGGTGATGGTTTTTGGAGCTAGCAGCACCGAGCATTGATATATTGGAAGACTGGTGAGGACAGAGTTCATCAAAATCACTTTGCCTGCTTTGTTGAGCCAATTTGCCCCCCACACCTGAATCTTTTTTTTTAGTTTTTCCAGCATTGGCAGCCAATGGGCAACTCTAGCGTTATCTTTGAAGATAGGGATGCCCAAATAGGTAAAGGTGTCCCAAATGGTAATGGCTTCCATTTCGAGGATCCTGGCTATTTCTAGCATAATATGGGGAGAACAGTTCCAGCCATATATCTTGCTTTTGAGGAAATTTATTTCACTTCCAGATGTATTCCTGTAACAGTCCAACTCGGATTTAAAGTTCCTGGCTGTGGTGAGATTGGCAACTCCCAGTAGAAGTGTATCATCGGCAAACTGGGCGTGGTTTACATCCTTGACCTTAGGGACAATTTTGATGCCAGAGAGAGATCTATTTTGGAGACTTCTGTTCAGCTGATAGCTTAGGACAACGGCTTGAATAACAAACAACACCGGGGAGAGGGGGCAGCCTTGCCTTAATCCTCTAGAGGCCTTGAAGAAGTTAGCAGGCCGCCCATTGACCAGCGGGGCAATCCATGGAGCTGAAATGCAAGCTTTGACCCACCTAATGAACTTCTGATTGAATCCGAAGTTCCTCATGGCTGCAAAAAGGAAATCATGCCTGACTCTGTCAAAGGCATTGGCCAAATCCAGCTTTACCACCATCCCCTTCTCTTTTCTCTTGTAGCTAGACTGGATGGCTTCTTGCACTAAGATGATGTTGTCCAGGATCTGTCTTCCTCTCACGAACCCCCCTTGGTTTTTCGGAATCAGCTTTGGCAGGATTCTTTTGAGTCTATTAGCCATAATTTTGGTTATGATTTTGTAACCCGTGTTACACAGGGATATGGGCCTGAATCTGCTGAAGTTTTTAGCGCCTTTTTCTTTCGGGATGAGCGCCAAGAAGGAGGAATTAGTGCTGCCCCCCAATTTGTTACAGTTCTGAGCCTTCTTCACCATTCTGCATAGATCCTTCTCTATTATTTCCCAGCAAGAGATATAGAAACGGGCGGTGAACCCGTCCGGCCCAGGTGCTTTGTCACGGTTCATATTGTTAAGGGCTTTCTTAACTTCACGAGTACTGATAGGTATGATCAGCTGCTGGTTGTCCTCTTCATTAACCAATCTTGGAATTTCTGATAAAGGATAGGAATTTGGTTCCACCGGGTCCAGGTCAGGGGCGGAGTAAAGGTTTTTAAAAAAGGAATGGGCTGCCTCCTTAATGCCTCTGAAGTCTTTTATCACATGGCCTTGGGTCTGAATTTCAATGATGGAATTATAAATCTGTCTGGATTGGGCTTGCTTGTGAAAGAAAGAGGTATTTTTGTCTCCATCTTGGAGCCAAAGCGTTCTGGATTTGACTCTCCAGTAGGTTTCCTCTTCTCTGCAGGCTTTATGATACTCCCTTTGAAGCTCAGCTTCCCGGAATAGCAAAGAAGGAGTGACAGGGGACTCTTCCAATGTTAACTGGTGCCGTTCCAAGGCCTTCTGGGTTCTCTTCCTTCCATCCAATGGGGAGCCCAGCCCTTTGGCCCATTCTTTCAGGGCCACTTTGAGCCTTCTAAGTTTTTCTTCCCAGACAAAGAACGGGGAGCCATGAACCGGTTCTTTCCAAGAGTTGGAGACAAGGTCGAGGAAACCTTCCTGGGTTATCCAATTAGGGCTGAAACTGAAGGGAATGGGACCTAACCTTTCAGCGGGATGAAGAGAAAGAGAGATCGGCTTATGGTCAGAGGTATAATGCGGGTGAATCTTAGAGGAGGCCATCAGCCCAAGGGTTAGAAAGGAGGAATGAAGGAGGAACCGGTCAAGGCGGGCAGCAATGTGACCAGGTCCCAATCTTTTATTTGACCAGGTATACTTTCCTTTGGTAGGGGTGATGTCTTCAAGATCCCAATCCAGCATCAGGTCTTCAACCCACTCTCTTACAGGGTCCCGCACAATAGATCCCCCTTTTTTTTCAGCCAGAGTTAGCGTTACATTTAAATCTCCAGCCAACACTAAATTTTCAGGCTTGTGGAGCGTCAGGAACAGATTTAGGGTGTCCCAACAATCTTTTTTTTCAGAATAAGAAACAGGAGCATATATATTGAAGAGACTTACATGATGTCCGGAGTCTTTATGGAGCAGCTTGGTGAATAGCCAGTGAATGGTTCCTTCTTCTTCAACAAGTTCGATCTTTGCAGAGTCCCAAAAGGTTGCTAAGCCTCCCGAGGCTCCTCTTGCACTTACCGCCCTAACCGGGCCCTTCTTCCAAAACGAATTGCTTGCACGGAGGAGAGCATTTTCCTCCAGTTTCGTCTCCTGGATTAGTAGGACTTCAGGCTTCATTTCTCTTACTAAATCCCTTATAGCTTCTTCTTTTAGTGGGATGCCTAGTCCTCTGCAATTCCAGGAGACGTATTGCATTATTTACCTTGGGGAGGGTGATGACCCCCTTTCGGGGTCTTTCCCAGCCTCATTCCGGATCTGGTGTTCATCATTTCAGGGATGGTGTGTTGAGATCCTTGGACCACGTCCTTGTAGGACTGCTCGTCCCTTCTCTTCTTTTCAGGCTTCCGCCCTCATTTTGGTTGCTCCGGGGAGCCTAATTGACTACTTACTTCGGTGTCACCTTCCTCGGATGAGTCAGCTCCTGTATCCGAGGCTAGACTGATGTGATCTTTGGATGGATTGCCGATACCAGCTTGATTAGTTGGATCGGTAGGGTCTTGTGATACTCGGGCTTCCTCAGCTTCAGGTGTATTCCCAGGGTTTTGGGATACCATAGGATCTTCCTGAATAGAAGGCTTTGAGCTGCCTTCCTTTGGAGGACCTTGGGCCATTCTTTCCTTGCTTCTAGCTCTGTTCGTGGGTTTCCCCTTTTTTACTTTCTGCCATCCTTCAGCGTCTTCTTTCTCAGTAACTAGCTTGGGGCAGTATCTTTGGAAATGGCCGTGTTCCTGGCAGTTTCTGCACTTGAAGGGCAGGTGCTCGTAATCCAGCTTCTGATAATGTGTTCATGAACCGACTTTTAGTTTTATTGCCTCCGGGAGTCCAGCTTCCAGATCGACTTCAACACAGATTCTGGCGCAGGTATATTGGCCTTTGTTATCGGCTTTGTCAATGAACTGCCCGATTCCGTTCCCTATTCTCTTCAGTGATTCGAAGTCCCAGCAGTGCACCGGGAGATTTGGGAGCCTGACCCACACCGGCACCTCCTTGGGGAGATCAATCGAGGGATCAAAATCTGGGGTCCATTTATTCAGGTATAAGCCCTGCGTCCCCATGAAGTAGGGGCCGTTTCTAAAGATTAAGTCTCGATCATCTTCGGAGATGAATTCAAAGATAAAGAACCCCCTCCCTACAGGGTAACAAGTCACTCCATTGTTGAGATTGGGCCTACAATTCCTCTGTATCCAGTCATCAGTTGTTTTGGTGGATGGCCAAAGGCCCATAAATTGCCCCACGAGACCTCGCTTTGCCAAAGCTAGAGCTATCTTCATTGGTTTTTCTTCAGGCAGGGCGATTTCAGGGATGTCTTCAAGTTTCTTTATAAATTTCGGGACCTCCGGAAGGGAGGATCTCTTGCCTCTGCCGTGGATGAGCCTGCTGAAGGCTTCCTCATCAGAAGTGGATGGGGGGGGGGCATCCTCCCCTCCCCCAGGCGCCGCCATACTCCTCAGCTTCGAGCTAGGGTTCGTGCATTAACAGCTGCGTGCTCTCCTCTCAGCTGCGTTTGTTTTATCCGATGATTCATTTCACTGTCAGATATCCACCGAATTTGGATCGACGTTTAAACAAGAAGAAGGTTGTCAGATGGTCGACAACTGGATGTCGAAAATCATACATATATGTCGTCGAATTTTGGGTTCAAAAAACCTAGTGTAGTCAGATCTGATGATACACTAACTGAATCAGTGATTTCCCTTCAAGACTTAAGTAAAACAATGAAACAAATGACTTAACTAGCTGTAGGAAGGAAAAATCAAACGATTTATGTTTTGTGTAGGAAAATTTTCTCAAAATTTCCAAGAGCGTTATAATCCAGGGAATCCCCCGTGATTAGCTCAAAGGTTTCATACCTTCTTTACTGGAATATTCTCTGTCTATATTAAGTTCATGATTATTTCTTGTAGGTTTCATAAGTTCAAATTCAGCTCTTAAGTTATGGTCTTATTGGAGTTGCAATGGCCATTACCTGTAATAACCTCAAGGAACTGTCAGTAATAATGACATTTAATTACTACTTTTCAAAATAAATATTGAATAAATGAAGTTTCATAATCACACATTTTACCTGATGTTCCATAGCATACTAGCTCAACATCAACCAAACACATAATCATCACATTATTAATTATATTGGATGTTCCAGGGATCACCAACTCAACATCATATCATCATATCAAACATAATAAATATAGGTAATCTTGTTGCTCTAGAGTTTACCCAACTCAACATGAAGTCATATTCAATAGTAATAATACTCCATATTCCTTTGACTCAACATCAAACCAACATAATGCATATAATCAATCTTGGTGTCCCAGAGCCCTTTGGCCCAACATCAATCAATGTATGATTCTTCTCTCACTTTTACATCCACTCTTGAGGCTGCAATGGCTCATTTCCTGGAGTTACAATGTCATTCACATTGACATATAATATAATATTTTAAACTAAATATCCCTTGCTATATCTTAATTCAGCTATTTTTTCGATTTATAAACAATCGTGGTCTCATCTTCCCAAGTGCACATTACCACATAAATCATTCATGGCTCACCTGGGGTTTAGCTTTTGTAATCAAAACATTCATGCATTTGGATGCAACAAATTTGCACTCATCATTCCACATTGACTTTTATAAAGCATTCATTCAACTTCATCAAATATGCTACACATCACATTACCAATTCCCTAATGGGATACATGTGTAAATCATTTCATCATGTCATCTATTCTCATGTTATGTTCACTTCTTTCAATGGGACTTTAAATCTACTAATTTGTTCCTATTTTTCTTTTATGCATTCAACTGATCAATTTTGAAAAACCCCTTTATATGCTTTGTTTATAAAGCATAACTATTTAGTCTATGTTTTCTATGCTCATTGCAACATTAAACTTAAGTCATGCATGTCGACACTAGGTAAAACATTTCTACAACAACTTGCATTCAATAATTAATATGTCACATAGTACACAACATACATGTACGTTCGCAAGTCCTTAGGCCGTAGTGTTGTTACTATGCTCTGATACCACTTGTAACATACACAACTTCGTCATTACCAATTTGGTAAAATTGGGGTATAATTTTTTTCCTTTTACTTCACTTAAATATCCCACTATGTTAGCCCAATAGTTACTTATTATAATAATCAGAGTACATTCATCTCATATGCATTTCGACAAGTAAGAAATAGATACATTAACATTTACAATTATACTTAATTGACATTTCAACCTTAACAAAATACTTGACATTATGTATCAAGGATGATTTTAGGCTTGCTTAAGTGTAATACTCCCACTACTTAATGAATTCACTATCTTAAAGTCCATACATTAAGATATCCCAATAGCTACTTGTTATAATAATCATAGTACATTCATCTCATATGCATTTCGACAAGTAAGAAATACATACATTAACATTTACAATTATACTTAATTGACATTTCAACCTTAACAAAATACTTGACATTATGTATCAAGGATGATTTCAGGCTTACTTAAATGTGAATTATACTTAATTGACATTTCAACCTTAACAAAATAATTTTCATTATGTGTCAAGGATGATTTCAGGCTTACTTAAGTGTAATACTTCCACTACTTAATGAATTCACTATCTTAAAGTCCATAGATGGTTTTTTCTCTTGAGAGCATTTGAATTTTGAGCAGACCTTCTTGATTCAAGCTTATCCTACAAAACACAGTACTCTATGAAGGACAATTCCTTTCTACAATAAAAAATCAAATCCATGTAGTCATTAAACCCTTTCATATATATGATAATCTCATCTCTATTCCTCTCATCAGAAAAACCAGGAAAATACATGATGGTGATTTCTTCAATAAATCAATGAAGCTTGGCCTTGCTGCAAATATTAACCCAAGCAGGTCTTGGTACCATGGCTGCAAATTCTTCAAATTTAAAGCTTACTTTCCACAAGAGTATAGGAAATTACTCTAATACCACTGTAATTTACCAATCAGATATGATGATACACTAACTGACTTCCCTTCAAGACTTAAGGAAAAACAATGAAACACATGACTTGACTTGCTATAGTAAGGAAACATCAAACAATGCTACGAGTGATGAAGATAATACTAGCGGAAATGAATTTTCTTAGTGTACTGGTACCATTAATGATTCAAACATCAACGAGGATGAAGTCTACTCCAAGGATCCTCGGCACCGAGCATATGCAAACTAGAACTTCAACTGTGCACTACTTGAGAACCAATGGTGACTTATTTTGACTCAGGAAGGATTGAAAAAATTAAATGACAGTAAAATACCAGTCTAGGTTCACTCTAGTAAATTTGAGGAAGTTATGAGGAGGTTTCACAAACAAACAAGAAAAATTGTTTCCAAGGATTGTACAACTAGTCTCACTTCAGGATTTTCCAAACAGTAGGACAAGGATTCGAATTCTCAGTTTCAGTCATGGAATGAGTATGTTGGCATGTTAAGTAAAAACATAAATAGAAATAATTCAATTTGGATTTGTAGAAATTCATTTATTAATTAAACTCTAGAAAACTAGTTATTGTTCATTGCAATCTAGACTAGGTGCAAAAGATGGATATGAAAGGCATATTTTTATTTATTCAAACTGTAAAATGGAATTCATAGGTTCAAATTTACATCAGTAGGTGAAATACATCTCATATAACTCTCAGAAAAGAATTACATTAGAAATAGGATTCTCCACCATAGAAAGGATATAAATCATTAGAATTCTGAATGGAAGGCTCTCTAATCTTTGCAACAAGATTGAATTACACTGGATTAGACTTCAGGACCTGCAATAAACTAAATGATGAAGACTGGATGTCATCATCCTCTCAAAAGAAGCAGGGGCACATCTCCCAACTTGGACTAGGGGCACATCTCCCAAGCCATAGAGGCACAATTGTACTCAATTCAATTATCAATCTGTCAAAATATGGGCGAGTGGTGCACACTCATTATTTTATATATTTAAGGTGACTTGTGTAGAAAGTAAACTAGACTAATGCACCCTCATGGAGTGAACAAAGTTGGCTTGCTTTCTGCTTTAGCTTTTTCCTTTGCTTTCTGCTTTTTCCTTTGCTTTATGCTTTTGATTTTTCTTTTTCTTTTGATTTATATTGCTTTTTCTTTTCTATCCTGCTTTTATAACTTATCCTACTTTTCTCCTATGTCCTGCTTTTTTTCCTTATCCTGCTTTTCTGTTTTGTCCTGCTTTTTCATTCTTTTATGCCTTATCCTACTTTTATCTGCTTTCCCTGAGCTTGACTTCTTTTCTGCCTTGTGCCAGCCACGTGCCAGCTTTTATTTTCTTTTTCCTGCATTCCTAGCTTTGATTGCTTTTATCTTTTCTTCCTTTTCAATCTATCACTTGGTCAATCCTTATCCTCTAATGTGCCCTTGTGCATAATTATTCATTTTATTCTATTGAAATAATATATATTAATGAAAAATAATTCCATCAAGTGCATTTAAAACTTAGGAAAAGAATAAAATTAAAACATCCTAACTAATTAATGCCTTAAATTAACCCCTCATTAATTAATTAATTATAATATGTCACTAGGATTCATGGGATTTGATCTACTTCATGGTGTTGACAAAATGGGAACATGAGAGTCCTCCCCTCCCAAATTTGATTGTCCTCAAGCAAGAAACCAACTCAAACCATCTATGAAGCCAACCAGTAACTGCACTCCTCAAAATATGTTGTTGGTTGTCTAGAATTGGAATCCTCAATTCCAAGCAAAATACCAAAGGTAGACCATGTTTCTACTACACCACTATGATTATAACTGGATCTTCAAAATTGATCCCAAGGTCCCACTACTTATGTTGCATTCCTCCAGAAATCAATGCAAACTCAAATGATCCATCAAATGAAATAACATTCCTCCAGAATATAACATTAAAGGAATTATTTTGTTTTCTTCAAAATTTTATTTCTATGCTAAAAAAGATTAAAGATAAGCATTCCTAAATTACCATAGTTTTTAGAATTTAGAAGGTTAAAAAGGTATGTATTGTAAAAAAGAATTTGAGACTGAGATCTAATGTGGGCATATGTAAGGAATTCTAATAGAAAGTGATTTTCAAACTCAACGCTAATACTCTCACAGAGATGACAAATCCTTTTACCACATGGAGTTTTAGGAATTGTACAATGCCCAATTTCACTATGGAGCTCACGGTATTTCATTCTCATCTTGGCAATATTAATTTTATAAAGATATTGATTCTTGTGCATTACTCCACAAATGAACCATTGGTTGAATGCACCTTTAGAATTGCATGTATATTATGAGCCTAAAAAAACCTCATCATGATTCCTAGGAGCTACTTGTCTTTCTTGAGGTAATGTTGGTACTCACCAATATTGATAATATGAGCCTAATGTCCCGCATTAGTTTGTTTGGTTGCATTCCACACAGTTTGAACCATAACTGACATTGCCTCCCGGTTTAATCTTCCTACATTCATCAGCCAAGGTCGAATGCCAAGTCTGCTTGGGGGAACTATTATCTTAGGAAGACATTTAGTGTTATAAATGGGAATGGGGAAGGGATTAAACATTGATCAACCATGTGCCCTAAACCATGTCAGGTGGATTTCCATCATGTTGATGCATCTCCTCTGCTGACAACTAGCTAATTGCTTGACAACTTCATGATTGCTTGGCATAGGGGTGGAGATCTTAGTTGTTTTCGAAACACCCAACTTAGGGTTGTTGTCTTGTAGTGTTAGAAAAAAATCCAAGACTCTTTTTCCTTCTTTTCTTGGATAGATTTCCTTCCTCAAGTGTGAGGTGGGGATGGTTGTTGGCGTTTTTCAACTAACTTAGTAAAGGAAATATCAATTCTTTCATTTTCTTCTTGCTTCTTTTCTTCAAAACTTTGTCATGTGAAATAGATGCTGAGTTTTTTTTAGAAACGGGTAGATCCTCATCGTCCTTCATTGGTTCCCCTGAGTTGAGTTGTGCTTCCTTGAAGTCACTCTTTGTTTCCCCTTCTTCATCTACATCTTTGTTAACACCCAAAAAGTGCTCACTAGCTCATTCCCTTATTCACACGACCCTTTTGTCCACTTTTCCACCATTTGAGCCTCTAAAGCCATCAAAAGGTCACCAAAAAGACCATAATACACCCTTTTTCCCCTCAAAATATATATTTTTCCTCAAAAAACATAAAAAAAAACCTCAAAAAGGGTCCAGAATTCCCAAAAATATTAAAAGAGAATAAAAATATTCAAAATATTCAAAAAAGAAAAAAAGAGGGAAAAAGGTACCTAAACCATGTTGGTCAATACCATTGGTTTCCTCAAAACCATAATGGTATTCCCCACCACCAAAAACTATAAAAAGGTGGTAGGGGCTCCTCACTTTCCATCCATCCATCATCCTATCCTCATGCTGTCAAAATCTCTCATGAGTTCTTGACCATTGTAGCAATCTTGGAGAAGAGACCATTGGAGCCTGGAGCATCTCACCCTTGGAGCTGCTCAACACCACAAATCCGCACCATTTGAGGTATGATAATACAAAACATTCTTTATTTCTTGTTCTTTCTATGAATCATTTTTAGATTTATTTTTTATATGCACATGTTAGTTTAGATTTAGATTTAATTCATAATCGTTTTTTCTTTCTATATTGAAACTGCTATCACATTGTTGATAGGTTCCCATTACATAAGCTTGGTTGCAAAACCAAGCAACAATTTTTGGCGACTCCGCTAGATTTGAATTCTTAGTTTTGGTATTTTGCTTTAGATCTTAGTTTTTGTTAGTTTTAATCATTTTAATTCACAAATCTGCCATCCTAGACAACAGATCCATTGCTGTTCTAGATCTTGGCCCTTTCTGTTGCCATTAATAGCCTGAAAATTCCATTTTCGGGTTCATTTTTTGGCGTCCATTTTTTGGCTTTCGCCTCGCAGCTTTTCGCCCGACAGTCGCGCGGCTCATCTCGACCTTGCGGCCTTTTTCTGCGTGGCACGCCGCGGCTTCACTGCCATTTTACGTGCTGCACATCGCGGTTTCATGGCCATTTTCCGCGCTACACATCGCGATTGCGTGACCGAAACCCGCGCTGCACATCGCAGCTTCGCGGCCATTTGCCGCACTGCACATCGCGAATGAGCGGCCGAAACCTGCGCTACACATTGCGGCTTTTTCCCCAAAACCCGTGATGCTGTTATTTTGAATTCGGCCAATTTTTTAGAAAAAAAATTGCTGTATTTTTTGTCCATTTAGCCTATTTTACAGCATTATTTTTTCTACATTTTTATAACCATACTAAATCTTTTTCTATTTATATATGCTCCATTAAAAAGTCTTTTTAAAAATTTTCAGTAATTGAAAGAAATATTTTCTGCATTCTATTTAGATCATAGGTTTTACTGTTTATTTGCTCAACAGTTTGCCCAAGCAATTTTCTAAGAGATCCATTTATTTCTTGAAATATTTATGTTTTTTGCTTTCCTTTAAAAAGTATCTCAAAAAGTCCATCATTTTTTGAATTGTTTTTATTAAAGCATTTACATTTCGAAAACGCCTTTATTTTTTGCAAACTGGAAATGTCTTATTTTTTCATTTGTAATCAATCACCCAAGCGAGGAAAATCAATTTCAGTTAAATAATCACATGGGCACCCACTAGGCCACATTATTTAAACTGAGCCTTAAAATCTACCTTAACTCAACAAACTTTTTAACCCCACTTGGGGAGCACTTAAAAGAATCTTGTAGTTAGGTATGATTGAGGGGATAGGTGTGCCAATAACACCCCTCAATTTTTTTACATCTGAGACATAGTGGTTGTATTTTAGGGTCCCAAAATTCCTTTATAATTTTGACACGGTTATCAACCAATTTATTGGGAAGGCCTCTCCCTTAGGAGAGTTGAAGTAGCCAGACTGGTTCTGGAAGCCTGAGTGAAATACCGTAATCCATTCAGTAACCGAAGGATACCTTTTGAAGTTCTCGGTGTACACCTGTATGGGGGTACAGCGACGATAGAACCAAATTGCAAATTCACCCAACCAAACATGTCATGAACGGGGTATCGTAGTTGCCATTATTTAGGATTGTCTACCCGGTGTCCCTCTCGGTAGGGGGATATCTAGCCGTTGATTCAACACTCTATATTATCTGACTTGGATTTCATCACCCTGTAGAGAATATCGTTTGTTGACTCAAAATACTTCTAGTTAGGTGTTTGCATGATACAATACCCACCTTTGGTCTAGTGAGCACCACTTTTTTCTAGGAACTGTTTGACTTTTGGTATTCTGATCACTTTTTTGGATTCCTCCATGTATTATAGCACAACTGTTATAATAAGTGCTTTTGAGGTTGGTTGTTGGCTTGAGAGCCATTATTTTTTCACTCCCCTCTTGCACTCATTGTTGCACTAGGGTTTCGAGTTTTTTACATCACCACCTTCCACTGGAATTTTTATACATTTCTTACCATTGAGAATTTAAGACGATCCCGCCGTTTTCAGGGTGAACCCCCTCAGTTCGGTACACGTGACTCTACACGTCATAGACATAGAGCCTTATCCCTTGACTCAACACGTCATCAGCATAGATCACAATCATCCGATTCTGACACACCTCACTTCACATCTGATTCTGAGGCTGAATCCGAACACCCTACTGAAACATCACCAACCAACCCCATGGCTGGATCACAATATGACCCTCTTTTCACCAATGCTATTGGAGATATATTGACAAACCCTACTACTACTGTGCCACCCATGGTAACAACAACCCCTTTAGGCATGCCTAATATATGGGCCATTCCCCCTTTAGGTATGCCCAACACAGGACCACCACCTATTATAGGTGTGCCCAACATAGGGGTCACACCCCCTCTCATTACCACAACCTAGATCCCAGGAATTCTTGGCACTATTCCTAACCACTCTACAACCCATGTTGCACTTGGGAGTGCTAGCCCTTCCCACACCACAACGGTTGGACGACACATACCTTCCATGCCTAGCATACCCTTAGGGGTCACTAGACAACTACATAATGCCACCATTAATAGTAATGTACCAGTCACTACGCCACACCCATCTGCTAGTTTACCATACATGGCTAGTCTGAACTTACCAGACCTAGCCAAGTTAACCAATGATCCTATCAGGCACAACCCTACATGGCCACCCATGCCTACAAAGCTTCCCTTAGACATCCCGAAGTTTGAAGGAAAAGTTGGGGAAGATCCCCAAAACCACATAATGTCATTTCACCTATGGTGTTCCTCTAACTCCATAGTGGATGACTCCATTAGACTTAGACTGTTGCAACGAACGTTCATTGGCTCTGCAGCCAAGTGGTACATTGAGCAACCACATGGGACCCACCATACATTTACGTCCCTCGCCTCAACTTTCCTCCGATTTTTTCAACTACCTGTACGCTATGATGCAGGAGTTGAAATACTTTTGTCTTATAGACAAAACATAGCTACCCACATCACCGACCATATCCATGAGTGGTGTAAGCACCGTAGCCTCTGCAAGATAAAACTTGACAACCGTATATTTTTGGATTGGTTTCTCAAATCACTCCTACCTCTCATAGCCAAAGATGTAGCTTCTGAACGACCCCAGTCAGAAGAAGAAGCTATCTTAAACTCGATAATTCGACCTCATATATGCCCAATCAGGATATCTATACACTATTTTACCTGATGCCCCACGCAGTGACCCATCCCGCCATGATGCGTCGGGGGCATCCCATGCTGCTGATGGTATTATCAGCCAAGTTACGACGCAAAGCAAACCTTTTACCATGATGAGCACAAACAACACCCCAGACCTTTCTACGACTTCATCTAATTCTGGAGCTACAACTTCGTATGTTCCAGTAACACACACCCACCACATTCATGGACCCTCATGTCCACCACAGTGTTATGGGCAAGCGCCACCAGCTTATGCGCCAGCTCCATATTATAACCAATAGGCCCACCAGACTCCAGTTCAGCCACAAGCCCAAGTGGCTTATTATCCTCAACAAGAAGCACCTCTTGCTCCAACACTTCCAGCAGCTCAAGGTTACCCACAACCACAACAAGCAACAGGTCTACCTCATAAACCTCCTCTTTACTACCCACCATTTTCCATTATGCACAATAATACCTGCCCCGATCTTTCACGGGCCACATCTCACTTTGGAGCTACAACTTCGTATGCTCCCATGGCCCACCCCCACCACACTCATGGACCCTCATGTCCTCCATAGTGTTATGGTCACGCACCTTCAACCTATCCACCTCTGGTTGCACCCCCTACGTATTACCATCAGCAGGCCACACATACTCCTGTTCACTCACAAGCCCCAACGGCTTATTACCCACCACAGGAAATGCTTGCTGCACCACAACCTCCAGTCGCTCAAACTTATCCTCCAAACAACAACAACGCTACCCCCGCCAACCAAAACCCTGATCGACCACCGAAACAGGGTAAGAACCCCAATTTACGAACAAACCACCCATGTTCCATATGCGGAGTATACAGCCATTACACACACACTTGCCCCTATTTGGAGCGAGCGCAGCAACTATGGAATGATGACGCCCAATGACAAGGATATGCTACACAGCTAGCACCTCCTCCTCAGCCACAACCCATGATATTGCAAAATCCCTTACCAAACCAAGGCATGGTAAACACTCATCCAAATAATCCCCCTCAAGGATCCGCTGCAACACAGTAGCAAATTACCTATGCAGCAGTCGATTACCAGCATGCAGAGTCCAACACTCACCATTTGCTAATGATGTCATCAAATGATATCAACCTCCAAATGCGTCGAAACCAATACGCCCCCGATGCACCTGCAAACGTTCTCCCTATGATTGAACAACCAGTTCAGAACGCACCTACATCGTTTCTCTCCACAGTCAGACCCGGATTATACTTGGAATCACCTATGACTTCCACATTCCAATCCATCCCACCCCCTTTGAAGATAACCAAGATATATTATTTGTGCACCCTCTCACAGAAGACACAGGTACCAAACCAATAACCCCATTTACTCCCGCAACCACCCTCAGTGCCAACTCACGTAGGAGCAACACCAATTTATACTATCCCATTTTTATTCCCCCCTTCAGGTGCCATGAACACACCAGTCATGGCTACACTTAATCTCCCAGGATTGACATTAGGACTACCTGTATGGTACCTACCTTCCCCAACCCCTCCCCCGAAAATGAATGTCATTTTACAACCGGTGCAACCCATCAATACTTCTAACCGTCCACCCCCTGGTGTAGCAAACATCAAGAATTGACCACCTCCAATACAGGCCACTGTATCAACATCCAATTATACTCCCCCACCACTTCGCAACAATGAGGGTAGAGGTCCACAAACCTACACCACTGGACCCACAACTCGCACCCCCCCAATGACTCCCAAATTAGCCAAGAATCCCCCAACCCGTGTACTCCCTAAGTGCTCCTTGTGCGACGATATCGGCCATGCCACCCATCTATGTCCACAATTACCAGCACTTCAAGAACACATGCAAATGTTGGATGATGACACTAACATCCCAGTTGTCAAACTAGAATTGTCCCCTCAGCCTCGTGATAAATCGTTGCGCACCAACCACCCTTGTGCGATATGCGGCATCTATGGCCATTACTCACATCACTGCCTTGATCTCCTAGATTATAGAGCATCTCTATATGAACTGAATAATATCGATCTAGAAACATCCGCTCCTACCATAGAGGAAATTCATCCCCCACCATCTTCCTCCTCGGAAGAAATTAACACCATTTACACAGTTTCCACTGGATACCCCTCTATTTGATCAGCCCCTTCCATTGATCCCTTTGACACACATGTTCAACCCTTTAAAATTGACGAGGAAACCACATGTCCAGAACATGGGGGCAGGCCCAAAACCTTTCCTACTCATCATCATCATGATTTTCATCGGAGATACTGGGGGCATCCACCCCACAAGGGGAATCCCCCATCATCATATCATCACTTCCGTATGCCACCACAGCCTACAACCTCATGGTATACCCCCCCCCCCCCCCCACCCGCCAGCGGTTGCTCAAATGCCCTGTTGATCCCTCTCTGAGACAACATCTACACAAAATTGACACCTCTGAGTTAGGGGGCATACTAGATTACCTCAACCCTAGGATAGGGAGAATGCTCAATCATTTTGAACCTTCCCCATCACATCTATCTCAGTATTCCAATGATCCCATTGTTCAAACCAACACATATGTGATCCACAATCACAAACCCCATGCACATAGCACAGGGGTAGGTCATTAACCCTGCTAACTTTTTCACATGCATGATCTCAACCATTTTTTGAGGTCACATATCACTTGTATATTCGATTTGATTTGATACACCTAGTATTATCCCCCTGCGGGTCATCATTTCTCCCCACCACTACATCCTTGGCTTGGTGGGCTCACATTTATTTGTAGCCATTTTTTAACCTAGTTATTTTCTTTGACCATTTCGGAGTCCTTATGACCTCCGTTTTTCGCACCATTTGCACCGTTGGATTCATATTTCCATGCCCGTGATGATGCTTGAGATCATTTCTCGCTCTCACGAAAAACTTTCGGGCATTCTTTCCATGCCCCACACCACCTTTATTTCCATGCCACATCGGCTGTTGTAAGTTTATTGATGATTTTTATACCATCGGATTCAGTTTTCCGAACTTGTGCTGATGCTTGAGATCATTTCTCGCTCTCATGCCCAGATTTTTTGGGCATGTTTTACATGCCCCCTCGTCACCTCATTTTGTGTGCCACATTGGCTGTCATCCATTTTTGACGAGTCTTATAATACCTAGCTTCAGTTTTCCATGCTCGTGATGATGCTTGAGATCATTTCTCGCTCTCACGCCCAGATTTTTCGGGCATGTTTTACATGCCCCCTCGTCTCCTCGTTTTGCGTGCCACGGCCATCATCCATTTTTGACGAGTCTTATATCGCCGGATTCAATTTTTCATGCTCATGATGATGCTTGAGATCATTTCTTGTTCTCACCTCTAGATTTTTCGGGAATTTTTTCCCATGCCCCTCGTCGCCTCGATTTGCATGCCACATTGGTCGTTGCCCGTTTTTGACAATCTTTATGTCACCGGATTCAGTTTTCCACACTCATGACGATGCATGAGACCATTTATCGCTATCATCAAAACCTTTTTGTTCAGTATAATTTTATCCCTTTTTCGGGCCGAGCAATTCTTTTACGAAAAAGGCACTTAGGGAGTTTCTGTTAAGCTCTTTTCTGACTCCTAAAACAATGAAAACATCGCCGAGCAACCTTGCTTCCTTTCATGCTTGCTAAATGTATCTGAAAGGGCGTCTACCTGGTATAAGTTTACCCCTTTTCGGACCTTGTAGACTAATTACGAAAAAGGAATACTCTAGTCACATTGGCTAGAAGAGTTCTCCATTTGCATCATTTTATGCTTTTTTCGGGCCTTGGAGACTAACTTACGAAAAAGAACACCAATGGAGTCCACTTACTACTTTCAGACTCTCTAAACATGAAAGCAACCACAACCAAACACCATCCTCAGCTCATATAAATCCACAGGACAGTACTCCACCACCACTACAGAGTCTTCTTATCATTTTCAAACTCCTTAAAAATGAAAGCACCCATGAGCACGAACAGTCTCGGGCTCACAAAATCCACAGGATAGTACCATTTCAGAGCACACTTTTATCCTTTCTTGGAGCTCATTAAAACTACGAAGAAGGACCCAATGGTGCTTCTTGGCACCACAACAGATCATGTCTACTCATATGGCAGCTTCCCCACTTTTGGTCGCCTTTGTTCAGAGTATTCTGCAGTATTTCACCTTGAGAGTCCCTCGATAGAACCCATCAGCTTATCCCCCCAGAGTCAATACATACCCTTCAGTCCTTCAAAGCTATGATCCCCACACCTACAAGTCAGTTTCCTACGCTGCCAGGTCAACCATGTCATCATGCTCTGAACGAAGGAAGTTTGAGTCCACCCACTCGGTGACCCCAGTTATTTCCCATCCCCATAGTATGTCAGTCATGCCATTAGTACTACCACACTTCAGTTCCACACCTCGCGCTCCTATCAAGGAAACATCATTTCCTTGTTAGTTGTTGGTCCCCCTCTGTCGACGCCAACCAAATTTATTCCATAGGATAGACCTAGAGGTCCTTGTGTCTTGGAATCATCACCATTTATGATGAGTGCCTACGAATCATTTCGAGAAGAGTCCTCAGTGCCTCTCCAAATGGTTGTTTCTCACATGCTCAACTTCAACACCTTGATCGCATCGTTGAGACTTGCACAGGGTATTAGTCCTTTCAGTTATTTGTTGAAGACCCCGGATACCACCTGACTCTTCCACATTTGAGAGTCTACTTATGGAAACAACCAGTTACACTTTCCTATAGATATCCGGGTTGCGCATGGTGACAATATTCATATGTACCCCAGTTTTATACTCCCTCGAGTATACAATTCATATACTTCTCAGAGATGACTCACAGTCATTGAGTCCCTATAGACGTTGGACACCTTCAGTTTCAGCAATTCATCAACCCTTCTGAGACCTTGTTCATAACGGTTGTCACTTTATTCCAGTGTATCATTTATTGAGATCAGTCATGTTATGATCATGAGTACATCCCAAAATAGTGTCCCCTTTGGACCATTATGATGTACCATCATATTTTTTATGTATTATTTAGGTCTCCCTTCCTGGGACTAATTGTTATGTATACGTCTTGATACGAGCATGGGTATGCCCGCCTCGTCCATTATCAGAGATTATTCCTCATTCATATTGAGGCCATGTAATATTTTTTGTTTTTGTAGCTTCCAAGGGGCTGTTGATCCAGTCTCCAACCGGTCTCTTCTCTTCCCCAAACCCTAGGAAAAAGACAAAAGAAATATGATGTTTATCGGCCATACGATGACCTCCTGCCCTCACACATCAGGGGGCAATCTGTTAACACCCAAAAAGTGCTCACTAGCCCATTTCCTTATTCACACAACCCTTTTTTCCACTTTTCTACAATTTGAGCCTCTAAAGCCATCAAAAGGTCACCAAAAAGACCATAATACACCCTTTTTCCCCCTCAAAATATATATTTTTCCTCAAAAAACATAAAAAAACCCTCAAAAAGGGTTCAGAATTCCCAAAAATATTAAAAGGGAATAAAATATTCAAAAAACGAGAAAAGAGGGAAAAAGTTACCTAAACCATGTTGGTCAATACCATTGGTTTCCTTAAAACCATAATGGTATTCCCCACCATCAAAAACTATAAAAAGGTCGTAGGGGCTCCTCACATTCCATCCATCCATCATCTTATCCTCATGCTGTCAAAATCTCTCATGAGTTCTTGACCATTGTAGCAATCTTGGAGAAGAGACCAGTGGAGCCTAGAGCATCTCACCCTTGGAGCTGCTCAACACCACAAATCCTCACCATTTGAGGTATGATATTACAAAACATTCTTTTATTTCTTGTTATTTCTATGAATCATTTTTAGATTTATTTGTTATATGCACATGTTAGTTTAGATTTAGATTTAATTCATATTGAAACTATATTGAAGTTGCTATCACATTGTTGATAGGTGCCCATTGCACAAGCTTGGTTGCAAAACCAAGCAACAATCTTCATCCTCAACATTTGCATCCTCTTCTATTGCCTCTTCTTCCTCATCTTCAGTTGTTGCAACTTCCTCCTCTTCTTTTTGTTCTTCCTTGTCCTCCTACAAATATACTTTATCTGTATCTACTTGGGGTTTAGAAGGACTGATTGATTTGTTGGGGTTTAACTTGTCATGTTTTACTATATATTCCCTAGGAATTTGAATTTATTTTGGGTCAATTTGGAGGCTTCATCATGCAATAATTTTGAATGACGATCTTCCTTACATTGAGAGCTTAATCACCATCTGGTCTGAAACCACTTAAAAACCGCCTTTAGATTAGGAGGAGCCTTATGTTCTTTTTTAGGATGGCTATGACATCCATTATGAGTTTGCTCAAGATCCAACTATGGAGAAGTTACCTGTTGTAATCAAGGACAATTCTTGGAAAAATTCTGATAAATATGGAAATGACCATATATTTAAAAGGAAAATTTCCATAGCCTAGGGTTTGCTTGTAACACCAAAAATTCCAGCAAACCCACCTCAAATTTGACTTCCACACAAATTTGTGCATAGGAAAAAGAATTCCCTTTTGGTTTTTTGTAGTCGATATATCTTCCTATTTTGTTTCCAATATCTCTGAGAGTATTTTCATCCCAAAATATTAAGCATAGATGAGGCAATGTGACCCACACAGGAACTAAAGTTATCTTCTGCTTTGGATTAAAATATAGAAACCACAGAGCTATATACAAGTCCTTAGAACCCATGAAGTATGGTCCAAAGTGAAAAATCAAATCTCGGGCTTCCTTATTTCAGAGAAGAAAAGAAAATTACCCTCAACCTAAAGAAAAAAAAGATAATTGATTTTAAATTTTGGGGAACCAGTATTCAACTATCCATGCTTTGACAACTCTGGGGCTAGGACAAAGACCTGAGAACTTCCTAAGCATAGCTCTTTCAAATAATAAAAGGGATTTTATTCTCTACTCTTGAATATAAATCTCAAAGTATGGAATGTCCTCTAGCCGCTTGAAAAATTGTTGATGAAAATACTGTGTTTATGTGGATGGATTGAGGATGTTGTTGAGGGCTTTAAATGCTTCGAATTCTGAAGAATTATGTTCTCTCATTTTTTTCCTTGCATTGTTAACAATCCTAAGGAAGGTTAAGACAACACATGGACAAGATGTTCTGGTTATTGACTCCAGCAAAGGAAGAATTCCGAGTCCAACCAAGGAACATCTATAACACAAAAAATATGCTAGATTCTAGACATCAAAAGCTTACGAATCAAAATAGAGACACCAAATAAGGAAGTAGATTTGAAAAAGAAAAAATTCCCAAAATGATGGCTAGATCTACAAAAAGAATCCCAAATCAATGATTAGGAAAACCTTAGTTATGGACCCTTACTCTTTTGCATTGACTGCTCAATATATGCTATTATATAAATATATTATTACACAATATTACTCAAAAATAATATTATATTAAATACAACATGCACTAAAATACTCTCAAATCAATATAATCAACTAAACAATTAGTGAGGATGAAAATTTTAATAATATTTACACTTTAACTCAAAATAGTATTATATTAAATACAACATACACTAAAATACTCTCAAATCAATATAATCAACTAAAATACAATCAACCAAAAAATTAGTGAGGATGAAAATTTTAATAATATTTACACTTTAACATCATTGATAAAGTGTCTATGCCTTAAATTCTCTTCATACATGATATTTTTGCAAATAAGATAATACATAAATCGCAAATTTATTAAAGTAGAAATTATACTACATAAAGAGTACATGATATTTTTTTGCAAAAACACTACATAATAATTTTGCAAATAGGATAATGTGAAAAAGGTAAATCACACAAGATGGAATATACATAAATTTCAATTTTATTAAAATACAAATTATAATTTCATGATTTTTTTTTGGAAAACATTACATGATATTTTTGCAAATAGGATAATGTGAAAAAGGTAAATTACACAATGTGGATTATACATAAATTTCAGTTTTATTAAAGTAAAAATTGTAATTTTGTTAGAAATTAGTATTATCATTTTATAGATAACGTTCAAAAAAATATTCAATTTATTTTAAATTAAATATAACTTATTTATGTAATTAATTAAAAATATTTTAATATGTAAGTTATTTATGTAGCTTTCCAAATATAAACATGGAAAGACTGTTTTATCTAACATCCTTTCAAACTAATCATTAAATACTTAAACACTAGAAGTAGTCAATCGTTATAGGGTACATGCATGAAGTTGGTACCTAAAAATGCCGCAACAGCAACGCGTGAGTGGAAAAAATAGTGACGCGCACGTGCTTCCAAATGCACGCACGCGTCGTGGCTTCAGCAATGGCGAATGTCCACGTGGTTGAGCCCACGTGGACAAAAGGCATGCTCACGCATTATTAACGCATACGCCCAAAGGCAGGCACACGCGTTAATGATGTGCGCACGCCCCTATTTTTTTATATAAAAAAAAACAGAGCTCACGGGTTTGTCATTTTCAACAAACCCGCAAGCACACAGTAGCCAAAAAATCACCCCGCGAACGCGTCCTTGAGAACCTAAAGGCCTCCTCAATGCCACCATTTCACACCTCCACCACCTTTCCAACATTTTCTCCAGGTAGGTGCATGTTGAAGCATGAATTTGTTGTTGTTTTTTTTTTCCATTTCAATTTTAATTTTTAAAAAAATTTACAATCCATTAAAAAACCAAAAAAACTTCATTGCAAACCATCTACACCTAACAAGATGACAAACACACCTAAACCATCATATGAAACCAATGAAAACTGGCCTTCAAAAGACAACATTGGAATGGACAATGAACCGAATGAAAACCCCGAAGATCAATTGCACCAAGATTTAAATCAATTGAGGGTATTAAGTGATAAATTGAAGAGCACCAAGGAACCCTCTCAGGTTTCCTTGGCTTCATCATGTTGCAAAACATTATTGATTCCATCAACATAGAACATAGCCAAATCACAAACATGAGCCAATACAGGGATCGAATGAGGGAACACTACTCCACTAGGATGTCCAAAGAACAGATAAAAGACCTCAACATCACCAAAGCCCAGTTGTATAGAAAATTTATAGTTCCCTCGATAGGACAGCCTCCGGATGTGAGGAAGAGATGGGTTTGTATGGAATGGTGTATTTACTAGCCATGGAGAGATAACTGGAGAAAGAGATGGTTTATGGTGTTTGACAGGCCCCTGTGCAACAATTTGGAGGTCCCACAGTATTTCCTTCGAAAATTGTGGGCTGAGTTTGAGTTAGGCTACCATGTCAATTATTTTGACATCACTGAGTTTCAGGGTGTCGATCTTGGCTCTGCCCAAGATCGACCTCGGGCTCGCCACAACCCACTTGGAGGACCTCCTGCACCTAGGAGAGAGCCAAACCCCCCTCCTTAGCCACCCGGGTTTGGTAGCGGCCTAGATGATATCGATGACTCAGTTAGACGCACCACACATCATTTTCTTAGACATACCACATTTGTGGCTATGTCTTCACAAATCCGGAAGGACATTGATTAGACAGACATAGCTACACAATCTATGAGTGGTGGTCGGGACATGTAAGGTACAGGTGGAACCCAGGCGGGGCCTTCTAGTTCTACTAGAACAATGGCACATCGTTCTTCTCACTGTGGTCATTCTTTACATGGTCTTATGTAGCAGCATGCCATAAAGAGCTACATGGATCAGGTTAGATTGTTTTATTTAATGTTCAAGTATTTGTTGTATTTTATTTGATATCGTATTGTTTAATATATTTAACTTTGAATTACACATTGTTGACTTTATTTGTTTTAATGCACAGTTATTCAAGGCCGAATCTCCACCCTCCAGGTGGGAGGACATCGGTTCCTTTGACCTCGACTGAGCCATGGCAGCAGCAGAGGAGATTGCGGCACCATACACACATGTAACTTCTTTACTTTGAATAATTAGATCCTGTTACGAGTAATTTGTGTTTAGTAATTACAAATTAATTAGCACTGAGTAATTACCATATTACTATCGTATTTTATAGTTGTGTTTATCATATTGTCTAAATTATTTGAGAGCTATAAATTCATATAATCCAACCAAAAAAAATGAAACCTTAAAAAACATGAAAACCTAAGAAAAGTAGAAACGTCTGTTCATGTTCACTTTAGGCATCCTAGACCTCTAATGATTATAGAAATGGGAGAGAAATTTCCAAAATATGTCATTCTTACTTGACCAATGATGAGCTCGCAGCTAGGGTTTTGGTGATGCCCATAGTGTCCTTCATCCTCAGACTACCATCCAATGCTTGCTTGCTCTTACTGTGTTTGACCAATGCCATGTGTGTTATTGATGATTTTCCATTTGTCACCATGTCATCCAAGTTATCTTTTCCATGTACTCTCCTTGTCCAAATCATATTCAAATGACCACAGTATGGATCATTTGACTCTTGGCTCAATAGGTGTGCCAATGGCTCCAATGCCCATCACTTTGTCCACCAAATCAACCTTTGCTGCCATGTCCTTATGCCATGTGTTCTTCAAGCTTAAACTTTTTCATTAATGGTGTCATCAATGATAATAATAGACAACCATATTCATCAAGCTCTCCTCAATCTCCCAAAATCTTCACACATTGATTCCTTAAAAATGAAACTTATCTTCTATTTATGCTCTTGTCTTCTATGAAACTTGTCTTCTATTTATAGTTTTATCATTAAGATGATTAAATAAATCAAATATGATTTATTTAATTATGGCCATGCCATGTCACCTTCTATCCTTTCATAATATTAAATGTGAGACACACATATGCCCTTAAGATGCCCGTCATACTTGTCACCTTTTCCATCCCTCAAGCCATGTCACCATCTCCATTGTGCTTGCCATAATGTGTATGCTCCATGTTCTTAACTCTTCCATGTCTTTGTCATTAATGTATTGTCATCAATGTCATTATCAAGTCCTTGTCATCAATCCTTTGGCATGTCTCCACTTTGTCAAGTCTTCTACACTTGTCAGGCTTGCTTTCCATTTGTCAAGTCATCAAAGCTTGTCATGTTTACCATTTGTCTAGTCAAGTATTTGCCATGTCATCACTTCCCCCTTTGTCCTTAACGTGTTGTCATCAATGACAACTTTGATCATCAAACACTTCAAGCATAAATTGTCAACCTTCTATGCCAAATTATCATGGTCTCAATCCATTGTTGGTCAAAGGACACGATCCCCACAACCATGTTCTTTACCAAGTCTTGAACAAATGGACTGCGCCAATACAATAAAAACGTTATATAATATCCAAATCCCATCAAACCACTATCATCTAACTTGAATATAAATGAATTTCAATCATGATTTTTAAATACTATCGTTGTCATTCTCATTGGCATTGTGTTTAATATCGTTAATATTGTTTTTATAAATTCAGTCTAAAAATTGTAGTGTTTGCACAGGTGTCTGCAGGCTCCAGCGACCAGCCATTGCCACTGGGGATCAACGGAGCTCCACATGAACAAGTATCATGTGTATTAAAGCATAAATTTAATTTCAAATATGATGACTTGTCTGTGTATATTTATATTTTTTTATATTAAACTATGAGGTTATAAATGTGTATGCAGGTGCAAGCACCTCGGCCTAGCAGTTCTGTTATTCCTCCCTCCCAGGCCTTCTGGCCACTGTATATGCTAGTTGTATCCCTTGGCATACATGCCCCATTCCATGCATCCCTACCCACCCCCTTCCATCCATCCGCCCCCTCCTATCTAGCACCACAGTTCCATCAAGCTCCCCTTTTTGTTTGATATCCTGCGTCGCATCACCCCATCCCAACCTTTCCACCACCTCCATATCAGTTTCCCATGTTCCCACCCTCACCCATCTGACCATGACACATCACCCATCCACAATCACCTATCCCTCCACCATAACACATACCTCACCCCCCCCACATTCCCCCACCACACTCGCTTCCCCTTTCAGGGTGCCTCGATCCATACTATAGCCAGCTGGGGTTTATCGCCCAAGGCCTGCATCTCCACTTTGCCCACCCCAGTCCATGCCTCCTTCTGCCAACCCCCCTTCTTCCACTGTTCCCCCCAGTGGTGTAGCCACCATCGATGTGGCTACATCCTCCCCTATACCGTTCACCCTAGTATCGGAGCAAGTTGTCCAGCCAACTACTCCATTCGCCAGCCCTGAAGACTAGCTAGTTGTGTTCACAGTGAGATTGACTAGTTTATGAAAATCTCATTCAATTTCAATGAAAATTACTATATGCATCTAATTTCATCATTTATCTTATTGTTCTAAATGTTGCAGGGTGGCATTGCTAAGAGACTAGGAGCACGGAGGAGGGAGACCCCTTCACGACTTATAGTCTCACATGAGGTGAGTTATCTAAGATTTGAAAACTATTTTTACTTTTAAATTATGTTTTATACTTGTATAATTGCCAGGAAAAGTTGATATATTATTGTTTTCATTTCAGGGCTCAGGGGGATTTGCTCCAAGATGCCCGAAAGACCCATCTTCCTCTAGCATGAAGAAGAGGAAGATCGATTTTGGAGAGGCACCTGGGAACTCCGAGAGTGGGAAGGAGGATTGAGAGACCCTCCTATGTACACTAGCCACGATGTGGTATTTTCGGCACGAGTTGCCATTATATAGACGTTGGGAATGATGTTCCATTTTTCCAAAAACTATACATGATTGGATAATTTTTGCATATTAATAGATGGATCTGCACTTGTCTATATGACTTTGTATCTAATTACATTTTTGCATACATGATTTTGTCTTCGATAACAATGTTATGGAAAAGTTTTCATACATATAGATGTTATTTCTAGACACCAAGTGACCTAAATATGAGTCCCTTGTATTTGAATGGGTCTTGCATCTTTTCCTTTTAGCAACAACATACCTAACCAAGCAAACTAAGGAGTGATATTATCATTACAAAGTGTTGTGACTTTAGGGATACAAATAAATAAATAGGAGACGATGACTTCTTCCATACTTAACCTTGTAATGGTTATAATAGTCAATTGTAACAATCATTGCATCACATATTATATCAAATTAACCTAGATATATGAGAAGTTCATATGTGTGCTTGGATGGAAGGGTTAACCATATCACTTGAATTAGTTCAAACATTAGGGGTGTGCATAGGTGCAATTGGATTGAGCAATAAAAGAGAATTGTTAATGTAGTTACATATGGATCGTTCTTTGTGTGTTCATATGTGCCTTTAATGAAAGCATGGTTAATGTGTTGAACTACTACTTGCACAAGTTGGCATAGACCCTTAGTGTTGATAATGTCTTCAATGTTTTGGTGATATTGATAATCACTCTTTGTAATTTAAGTATCTTGGATTTTTTTATGTTAAGACACATATTGAACATAGTCAACTCAATGGTTCAAGACATCATTTACCCCATGATCCATGGAAGATTCATTGGAGTCATATGAACCTCATTGCCATCACCTCAACCATGGTCAAGACGCTAGATCCATCCTTAGTAGTCAAAACCTCATGTTGGCACCCATATCACACTCAAAGATAAAAAAAATTCTTTTAAAGGGCATGTTTGGGGGTTGAGGGAATCTTGATGGATAATATCCTTAAAACATTTATATTCGATTTGAGGCCTCATATGTCCTCACTTTATCATTGTCAATACCTAAAGACCCATCCTTAGTGCACAAAACCTCCAAATGGAATCCATATCCAAAACAAAGGCCATGTATCCTGTCTAGAGAGCTTGTGTAGTGATTCAAAGACTTGTTCATGGCTCATGAGCATGCAGATATTCATTTAGGTCCTAATAACCTTTATATTTTTTAATCACCATGCTCGAGGTCTAGAGACCCATCCCTTGTGTTGAAAATCCTCTATTGGCATTGTTGAATGACACATAGTGGCACATAATGACAAGTAGCAATAGTACTAATTACGTCAGATATTGTATAATGGATGCATACATGCATTGTTGGCTTAAACTGACCTAGAGGTTTCCGATTAGACCCAGATTCTTTGCGGTTCTCCCTTTTGACCAACAAAAACCCTTCGCACTGGCCCTTTTGGAAACAACCTGCGAGCAGGTTGAGGTCTCACTCGAGGTGTATCTTATGGGGTACTGCGGAATCAGGTTTCCACAGTAAATGATGAGTTGTTTATATGAACAAGCCGCACATCACAGGACAGAAGGAGTGCACTTCGGGGCAAAGCTATGCAGAACGCAACAGGATCTACGCTGCGAGCTGTACTACGTGGTGAGGGAAACACTGTGGGCCTCACTTAAAGACTTCTTACTGCTGTGAGTATTCTACTCGAATTGCGAGTCCACCACACTGATTCTTTACTTGAAAGATCTTGAAAATGCTAAGGCACTGAAATGAATATCACTCGTCCATTCATTCAGGCACTTACTGGTTATCTTTCTAGCATTCATTCAAGGACTTAGATTATTACAACATGAACTAAAATGATAGATGCGACTGACCGTGCTATGTTCCTCCACTGTGTTTAAGAAAGTATTTAAACTTAAGTGACTGATTCACGATCCTAACATATAATTGAAATGTTCGCCATTCATCTGTTCCCGTGGAATCTAGCATATCATTCCCAAACTTCTCCTATTGGTAAATGCATATCAAAGTTCCCCTATTACAGCATGCAAGGAAACATTCAAACATTCATTCTATAGGCAATATAGATAGTCATTCATTCATAAAACATAATCGCATAACACAGGATTTAACGTGGTTCACTTCCTCGGATGGAAAGCTACATCCACAAGAACAGTTGGTAATATATTTCTTTTAAAAGGGGATGGGGCAATCGTTCTTAGTCTGCGCACTTAGCTGCAGACTCTCCTCTCTCTCGGCTAGGTCTCTACGCACACAGCTACAGAGCCTTTACAATATTCTCAGCTCAGAGAGATTTTACAATACAAAAGATTATCTCATGATTACTCTAACAACTAGCATCTAGCCCCCAAAAATAGAGCAATAACAACCAACAACCCAACAACAACCCCATCCCATACAAAATTGTCTTCTTAAATAGATCATGCCCTCAGGTCATGTCTATACAATGTCGAAGACCTAAAACCCAAAACCCTAAGGGTTTCCAAAACTGCACTGGTTTTCCAAACCAACTTGCTAGCTCTTGGTAGCGTCTGTTTGATCCTGGTGGATCTCCATGTCCTCATCCTGTCGCTATCGGCCTTCCTGTCGCACATGTGCCTACAGGTTGCTTCTGCCAAACCATTTCTCTCTAATGGTTTTACCTTCTAAGCATACCAAATGTCGCTTTCCTTAACAATCCACACGTGGCCTCCTTCCTGATTTGCCTATGTTCGTCGCTCAGCAATCCTAGAATATCTTTCCAAAAATGGCTGCTACCAGTCCAACCGGTACCATGACTGGTACTTGCACTTGATACTTGTCCAGCACACCGCTTTGCTGGCTCCACGTGCCCTCCTAACTCCATAGCACTGCTTCGGTGCAGTACTGGTCTTCGCATCATGTATTTCAATGCATAATGGTTAGTAAACATAAGGAAGTGTGATCCTAGCAAGTAGTGTCTAAATTTCTGTAGGGCATATACCATTGCAAGGCCTTCCCTCTCAATAGTAGTATAGTTCTTCTTTGCTGTTGAAAGCTTTCTGCTAGAAAATGAAATAGGGTGGTCAATACCTCCTTCTCCTAGCTAAGCTAACACGATCCCCAGGGAAATACATGATGCGTCAACATAAACATGGAATGGCTTTGTCCAATCTGGAAAGACTAGAATCGGCACAGTGACCATCTTTTCTTTTAGTGTATCAAAACCCAATTCGCATTCTGCGTTCCAAATGAATGGTGCGTCCTTCTTCAGCATCTTTTCCATTGCTACAGTTATCTCCGCATAACCCTTAATGAACTTCCTGTAATAGCCTATATGGCCCAAGGAAGAGCACAGCATTTTGACTGAATTTGGTGTTGGTAAGTTTGCAATAATTGCAATCTTCTTAGGGTCTACCATCAATCCTTGCTTACAGACAATGTGGCCAAGTAGAATTCCATAGGGCACATAGAAAATACACTTCTTCAAATTCAAGGATATTTGATGCTATCGACACTTTTCGAGCATCATGCGGAGATTCGCGCAATGATTTTTCAATAGGCCAAACACAGTCCAATCATCAAAGTATGCTTCTAGAAACTTGTGCATAAAATCTTTAAATACTGTGACGACGACTCTGGAGAATATGGCAGGTGCATTCTTCAAACCAAAAGGTATGACAATGTACTGGAATGACCTCCATTCTATAGAAAATGTCATCTTATGCCTATCCACGGGATCAATCCTGATCTGATGGTAACCAGAGAAACCATTAGTGAAAGAATATGCCTCATTTCCTCCAACATTATCAAGCACTTCGTCTGTGAATGGAGTAAGAAATGGGTCATGCATGGAAGCATCATTCAATTTTATGAGATCCACACAGATCTTGATCTCACCTTTTTCTTTCTTGTCTTGAACAACAATGGGGCTAATCCTTTCGGATTCTTCGACTGGTTCAATGATTCTTGCCTCTAGCATCTTATCTAGCTCTGCGCAGACTTTTTCCTTGTAGCGCGGATTCAATCTGTATGGCCTCTGCTTGATAGGCTTAGCACCTGGCTTCAAAGGTATTTTCATGACCCCTAGGTCTCCCAAAATTCCTTTCATCTCTGTAAATTTGGTTGGAAACAGTTCCTGATACTCATGTAAGGTATCTGCGATCTCTGCAACAGTCTTATCGTCCCAATAATCACCTAATAATGTGAACTTCGGCTCTTTGTCTGTGCCAATGTTAACTTTTTGTGTTTTTACTGGTCCTGTCATATCTGGGATTTCCAACGGAGGTCCTTCTACCTCGCACGCGCCTTCTTACTCTGGTATATCTATGTTGCGTGGATCCTCCTCATCATCTTCATTTGTATCATTAGTATCTTTAGCTAAGTTGTAACACTCAATAAAGTGCTCTTCATGTTCCTTCCATTCTGATTGTAGGTGCGTAGGAACGCACTCTGTCCCAAAAAACTCCTGCAATGTCATGTTTTGATGAGGAAAGTCATCTTGGAATATGCGCTTCTTGATTAGCTGTAATGCTTCATGGATTTGTGGATTCTCATCTTCAAAACTAAAGTCCTTCTGGAAGTTCGCAGTGAGTAGCTCCCAATTAGTAAGTTCACTGTGCAACTCCAGGTCTAGGTACCATTTCTCTGGGATACCCGCATCCAATGTATGTACAAATAAATGTACCCATTCTATAGGTGGTCTTTCCACCCATGCTTTTGAACAGATTTCAATGTGTTGGCTAGGGTCTGTCTGTCCATTATACTTTTCGAAGGGTAAAATAACCCTTTCAGTGAACCGGATCTGCATCTTAGTTCCGCATTGATCCCAAGTGGTCAATGTTTTCTTATATGCATTCCACCATCTGGCAGGTGTATCATGCAATGCCATATCTAAAGCTGATAGTCTATGCTCATCTGGTATAGTTACAGTATATTCCCTTATGAAACTGTAAACATTAACAGAACCATCATATGTGGGAATAGGACTCACCTCTTTTCCGATCCAGCGCAGTGATTTCGTAACCTGCGCACATCTTCTTGCTGATACTTCATGCATGAGGCTTTGCCAATTCTCCAGTCCTGTATTCGAGTCAGAGATACAAGAAGTGTCACATCGCCAGCTGAGCATACCGTCCATAGTAGGATTAATGTAGTCTTCCTTGTTCGCAGTCAGGTGGTATAGTCGGTCTAAATCTTGAGCTTGGGATTCCTCCTGAATCGGCTCACTGTATCTGTCACCATCTTTAGGATCCAATGGTGTGATGACTCTAAGATGCTTCCCTTCAAAGATCATCTTCTTTGTCTTCAAGTTTATGATAGCCAAGTTATCCATAGCCCAATCGATTCCCAATATTGCTGGAAAAGGTTGACTATCATCCACAATTTCAATAACTTTAAAGTCTGCATGACTCTGTACTCCGTCAATGTCAACTACTACATTAGCTAAGCGGCCAAAAGGTATGACCTTCTCTTGATTATCCATTTGTAACTAGATAGGTGACTAGAGCAACTTTGGTCGACCTATCTGCTGCCATGTCTGCTTAGTCAAGACATTCACTTCTGATCCCAGATCAAGGATGACTTCATCCATTTCAAAATCTCCTATCTGCGTAGTAAGCCTCATCTCTCAGCCTATTCTTTTGTGTTTCCTTATATGATGTACGACACTATCTGAAGTCTCTCCTGCAATCTGAGGTTCATATTGGCTTATGAGCTTCTGGACCTCTACTATGGCTTTCTCGCTTTTTAGTAACTACATGCAGCTTCGGAAGAACTCCGCAACAGAAGTGTGGACATCTGTCGCATTGCTTGTGTTATCATAAGGAGTCGGCATGTCTTCAACATGCGGTGTTTCACTGCACAGCGGGATCCTTGATGACTTATCTGCTGGTTCTCTAAAGGTATCCCGCGTGTTAATGAAGATCTCCTTGTTCTTCTGTAAATTAAGAGGGGGTGCTTTTCCTGGAGCTTTTCTTATCCATACTGTTTCAAGAGGATCCTTCTTTGTATGTGCCTCCCCTGATGTTGAAGCTTTCGCTCCTTTGTCGCGGCCTGTCTTAGCGCCACTGCGCATGACCACATTTATGCTCGGATCCACTGGTCTATTTTCTACTGTGATCCACTGGACATTCATGTTCAGTGCATCTGTCCGTCTTCATTTCTGCATTTCGACCTCTAGCACTGGGCAATATTCAATAACATGGTCAAATGATTTACAATGATTGCACATAGTGCATGCGTTAACACAATCTCTAGATACGTGACCTGGCTGGCCACAATTATGACAAAGGACCTGTTCCCGGCCTCTTCCTTGCGCGGGGCCATCATTTCTTCCTCTACTGCGGTATCCACCACCATGACCTCTGTATCCTCCTTGGTCATATTGTGCATTTTCTTGTTTCAGCTGGGCATCTTTTTGTACGTGGTACAAGCCAGCGCTTCGCATTGAGTCCATATCACTTTTTCTTTCATTCATTAATTCATATACGCGGCAGTTGGATTCATCATGTCCAATTGATTTAGAGAAACTGCAATATAAATTTTTAGGCGTTCTCACATATTTCTGTATAAGATAACAGTCTTCAGGTCTGTGTCCTGTGGTTCTACAGATTTCACACCATGGGGCCTGATTCTGATTCAATGGGTTTGGTGCACCACTGTTAACATAGTCACAGAATAGAGTGCAATGCTCTCTGTCGTGGCCTTCTCCTTTACAAGCTGTACACCAGACCTGGTGTCTAGGTTCATCCTTTGTTCTTTGCCATTTTTCATGCCTTGCAACTCTAGTGTCAGGGTGGTCAGGTGGTTCTGGATCTGAGACATCCCAGAACTAGTCTCACCAATCGTCGAAGCCTCTAGCTTCATTGCAATCTCCAAGGCCTCTGCCTGGGACTCAACCTTCTGTTGCATCAATGGTAACCTAATATGGGGCAAAATCACAACAATGAACCATTCGTTGTGCTGTTCTGGAGCTATAAAAAAGCTCACTTGGTCTAATAGGGTCTTGAACTTCTGATCAAACTCCCAAACCGTTTCAATCGGTTTCTGCTTTATTTCTTTCAACTCGGTTATAAACTGAGATTCAGATTTAGGTTTCTTAAAATTCTGCTATGAGCGCAGCTTTCATTTCTGCGAGAGTTCTCGGCTGTATGGTAGAGTATTTCATAAACCAACGTAAAGCTCTGTCTCTAAAGTTGGTGATGAGCTGTGCTTGCTTCACTGCATCATCCTGGATTTGTCTTACACTCCATACGGCTTCACAAAGAAACCAATGTTGGTCAGGTTCTTCTAAGCTAGTTCCTCTAAATATTGGTAGATTCATATCTGTGTTTGCCATTGTGCTACTACGTGGTGGAGCACCGAGATTAGTGTGCAGCTGCTATAAAGGGATCTGCGCAGTAAATACAAATGGGACTATCGGGAGAGATGGACTAGGCTGAGTCTTCTGCGGGGTGGGCTAAGTATTTTGCGGGGCGGGCTGCGTAGCGGGTGGTTTTTGAGATAAAGGTGGTGCGGTCTCTGCAGCCGGTGCATTCTCAGGCATAAATGGTGGTACAGCTTTGTTGTCAATGTTACATGGGATCTCAGTATTAATATGGAGTCCAGGTCCTCCCATATTCTTATTAATTTTATATCTCTTACCACTTCTAAGAGTATGTGTCTCTTCATCAGAATCAATATATGTATTGTTTATCATGACAAGCTTCAAGAATATTACTACATTCTTAAAACACCTTTCTCAGCTAACAACATCTTAATGTATAGACTGAGATTGTTCCGGAACTTACCTTGAAATCCTCCGAAAAAGTTTGCTTCTGCTTGGCTTTAGGATTTGAGTGTGTCTACAGCAAATTCTATTACAAATCCTTCTAGCATATGATCGACGCAATAGTCAACTGCGCGTGACAACGGGCTATCTAGCGCTTTGAGCTGTACTATGAGCTTAGGATTCCATTCTGTGGGTACTCCTCCCTGGAAACATTTTTTCTTCTCTGCGAGCCGCGAGATCCACGCATGCAGCTCGTTTGGAAATGATGCCCAAAAAATATCGTGAATGTCATCCAACAGATATCTATCTGACCACTGTGTGTCGCTTAGACGCGGATGTCTGTTCTCTTGTCTATTAAAATCTCTTATGGTCTTATCCCACCAAGCCTGGATTTTTGTCTTTTCAGGATGCCAATAGTCAGATCTTTCGGGGAACTGATATTCTTCTTCACACATCGTGATTGCAACTCATCATGGATTCGGTCCTAGCAACAGAACCATTTGTTGGCTTAAACTGACCCAGAGGTTTCCAATTAGACCCAGGTTCTTTGCAGTTCTCCCTTTTAACCAACAAAAACCCTTCGCACTGGCCCTTTCGGCAACAACCTGTGAGCAGGTTGAGGTCTCACCCGAGGTGTATCTTATGGGGTACTGTAGAATCAGGTTTCCACAGTAAATGATGAGTTGTTTATATGAACAAGCTACGCAATGCAGGACAGAAGGAGTGCACTGCGGGGCAAAGTGATGCAGTGCGCAGCAGGATCTACACTGCGAGCTGTACTACGCGGTGAGGGCAACACTGCGGGCCTCACTTAAAGACTTCTTACTACTGCGAGTCTTCTACTAGAACTGCGAGTCCACCATGCTGATTCTTTACTTGGAAGATCTTGAAAACGCTAAGGCCCTGAAATGAATATCACTCATCCATTCATTCAAGCACTTACTGGTTATCTTTCTAGCATTCATTCAAGGACTTAGATTATTACAACATGAACTGAAATGATAGATGAAACTAACCGTTTTGCATTCCTTCACTATGTTTAAGAAAGTATTTAAACTTAAATGACTGATTCACGATCCTAACATATAATTGAAATGTTCGCCATTCATCTGTTCCTGAGGAATCTAGCATATCATTCCCAAACTTCTCCTATTGGTAAATGCATATCAAAGTTCCCCTATTATAGCATGCAAGGAAACATTCCAACATTCATTCTACTGGAAATACAGACAGTCATTCATTCATAAAACATAATCGCATAACACAGGATTTAACGTGGTTCACTTCCCCGTATGGAAAGCTACGTCCACAAGAACGTTTGGTAATATATTTCTTTCAAAAGGGGATGGGGCAACCGTTCTTAGTCTGTAGACTCTCCTCTCTTTCAGCTAGGTCTCTACGCACACAGCTGTAGAGCCTTTACAATATTCTCAGCTCAGAGAGATTTTACAATACAAAAGGTTATCTCATGATTACTCTAACAACTAGCATCTAGCCCCCAAAAATAGAGCAATAACAACCAACAACCCCATCCCATTCAAAATTGTCTTCTTAAATAGATCATGCCCGAAGGTCATGTCTGTACAATGTCGAAGACCTAAAACCCAAAACCCTAAGGGTTTCCAAAACTACGCTGGTTTTCCAAACCGGCTTGCTGGCTCCTGGTAGCTTCTGCTTGATCCTGGTGGATCTCCACGTCCTCATCCTGTCGCTATCGGCCTTCCTGTCGCACGCGTGCCTACAGGTTGCTTCTGTTGAACCATTTCTCTCTAATGGTTTTACCTTCTAAGCATACCAAACGTTGCTCTCCTTAACAATCCACGCGTGGCTTCCTTCCTGATTTGCCTATGTCCACCACTCGGCAATCCTGGAATATCTTTCCAAAAATGGCTGCTACCGGTCCAACCGGTACTTGCACTTGATACTTGTCCAGCACACCGCTTTGCTGGCTCCACGTGGCCTCCTAACTCCACAATACTACTTCAGCGCAGTACTGGTCTTCACATCATGTCCAAGACTTCGAAGCTGCATGCAACTCCGCAATCTGGTCAAAATTTGGATGTTGTGCGCAACTTCGCAGCATCCTCAATACTTAGCCAAAATTGTATTTTCAAGTTGTGCTCAGCTCAGCTTTCCCTGCTTGTCTCAAAAAGGTGTTTTCAAAACTTTGTCTCAACTTGGGCCCAACATGCATATATGTTGTGTGAGAAGGAGACTATTTAGTGGTGGGGAAGTAAATTGGAAAATTACATGATAAATTATGCAAGAAGGAATCAACTAACTATTGCACACTCTAGGGCATGATTTTTTATAATCACTCGTGACAGGTTCTTAGAGTCAAATACATTGGATATAAATACATTTATCGAGATAAATAATACATGACCATAGAAGAAGATTGAAATTTGAGGTCAAAACTCATTAATGAAGGTAGAATGAACTTGGAGTGATAGATTGGGAAAATTTTAGATGAATGCCTAGAGGTCTACACACAAGTTAAAGAAAACAAAAGAAAAACTCCTAACATTGGGAACAAATAGCCAAAACCAACAATGCACCTAGAACACAGTGACCAAGGGAACTTCAAAATGCAACACCACTCCACAAAAGAAGTTGCCTTAGACCTACCTCATTTGGTATGAGAGAAGCTACTTTAGAGACCTAGAGACCTCCCTACCACTTCTCTCATTTGGTATGAGAGAAGTTTCTTTAGACCTACCTCACTCATGTCAATGCTTGAGTTTTTGGAGGCCAACCTCCCACCCCACATGTCATCTTCAACATTTTTTGTTCTCTTGGTTTTGTGCCCACCCAAACTTTTTTCATGCTTTGGGTACCTTGAGGTATATCCCCAACCCAAAAAACTCATATATTATGTTCATTATGTTGGTTATTGGCTTCACCCAACAAAGTTATATTTAACAATACACATATTGCTAGACTTGGTTCCCCATGTTCAATCCTCACTATATTTAACAACACAGTTATCTTAAATTCAATTCATGTCTTGTTAAATATTTCATAATGAATAGTTGTTTGAGAGCACCACCTTAGACCAAGCCATACCATTAGTATAAAATGTACATTAGAGAAATGACCTAATTCAATTTCCTTCTATAACTTTAACTCTGACCCTCACCCAAACCCTAGCACTAAACCCTCTGTACCTTTTAGATACTTCCTCCAATATGTCCTAACCTCCTTACAAGCAACCCTACCTCTTCACCCTCTCCACAATGGTGCCACTATCATGAAACTCAAAAGCATGATAAATTTACTGAGCAAAACCCTTCATCATCATTGTCATCTCTAGGTTCACCATCAACATCTCCATCATCATCATCATATTCTTCATCATGATCATCATCTTCATCACCATCACCATCATCATCATCTTCTTCATCATCATCATCATCATTGTCATCATATTCACCACCATCACCATCATCATCAACGTCTTCATCATCATCAACATCTTCATCATGATTGTCATCTCTAGGTTCCTCGTCAACATCATCATCACCGTCACCATCACCATCACCATCACCATCACCATCAACGTCTTCATCATCATCACCATCATCATCATCATCAACATCTTCATCATCATTATTATATCTAGGTTCCTCATCAACATCTTCATCATCATCATCATCATCATCTCCATCATCATCATCATCTTCGTCATCATCATCATCATCTTCATCACCATCACCATCACCATCATCATTAATGCCTTCATCATCATCACCATCATCATCATCATCATCAACATCTTCATTAGCATTGTCATCTCTAGGTTCCTCATCAACATCTAAATCATCATCATCTTCTTCGTCATCATCATCTTCATCACCATCACCATCACCATCATCATTAACGCCTTCATCATCATCACCAGCATCATCATCATCAACATCTTCATCATCATTTTCATCTCTAGGTTCCTCATCAACATCTCCATCATCATCATCTTCTTCATCATCATCATCAACATCTCCATCATCATCATCTTCTTCGTTGTCATCATCATCATCTTCATCACCGTCTTCATCATCATCACCATCATCATCATCATCAACATCTTCATCATCATTGTCATCCCTAGCCTCCTTGTCAACATCTCCATCATCATCATCTTCTTCGTCATCATCATCTTCATCACCATCACCATCACCATCACCATCACCATCATCATCATCACCGTCTTCATCATCATCACCATCATCATCATCATCAACATCTTCCTCATCATTGTCATCCCTAGCCTCCTTGTCAACATCTCCATCATCATCATCTTCTTCGTCATCATCATCTTCATCACCATCACCATCACCATCACCATCACCATCATCATCAATGTCCACATCATCATCACCATATTCATCATCATTGTCATCTCTAGGTTCCTCATCAACATCCCCATCATCATCATCTTATTCGTCATCATCATCTTCATCACCATCACCATCATCATCAACGTCTTCATCATCACCACCATCTTCATCATCATCACCATCTTCATCATCATAGTCATCTCTAGGCTCCTTATCAACATCTCCATCATCATCATCATCTTCTTCATCATCATCATCATCATCATCATCTTCATCACCATCACCATCACCATCATCATCAACGTATCCATCATCATCATCATCACCATAAGTGCCCGGTCGACAATTTTGCAAAGTTGACCCCGTGTTCAAAAATTTCACACTCTCTTACTGAGCAAAACCCTAGTTTCCAAGATGGACCTACAAGATGACAACTGGACCACAGGACCGGAGAAGAGGGGCAACCCTAGCACTATCCCGATAGCTTGATTCCAACAGATTCAACGTTTTTTCGATCTGAGCCACAGTCATCATTCTAAGGCTCGTTTTGTCTCGCATCCAAAAGGCCTTAAGGGACACCTGATGGATACCTACTGGGGACATAGAACTCCAACCGTGCAACAAAACCAGGTCCAGGGAGTCTTGCAAGTGTATCTAGGAAGGTTCCAGCTAGGAACGATAGCCATAAGTTCCTGGTCAACGATTTTGCAAAGTTGACCCCTAGGTGCAAAAATTTCACACTCCCTTATTGAGAAAAACCATAGTTTCCAAGATGGACCTACAAGATGACACCTGGGCCACGGGACCAGAGGGTAGGGGCACCCCTAACACTATCCTGAAGTCCTGAATCCAATGGATTCAACAGTTTGTCGATCCAAGCCACGGTTGTCATTCTAAAGGTCGTTCCATCTCTCATCCAAAAGGCCTTCAGGGACACATGATGGATACGTACTAGGGGCATAGAACTCCAACCGTGCAACAAAAGCAGGTTTCGGGAGTCCTGCAAGTGTGTCTACGAAGCTTCCGGCTGGGAACGATAGCCATAAGTGCTCGATCGACAATATTGCAAAGTTGATCCCTATGTGCAAAAATTGCACACTCCCTTACTGAGTAAAACCCTAGTTTCCAAGATGGACCTACAAGGTGACACCTGGGCCACGGGACCGGAGCAGAGGGGCACCCCTAGCACTATCCTGACGTTCTGAATCCAACATATTTGACGGTTTGTCAATTTGAGCCACGATCATCATTCTACAGCTCATTCCATCTCGCATCCAAAAGGCCTTCAGGGACACTAGCTGGATACCTACCGGGGGCATGGAAATCCAACTATGTAACAAATTCAGGTTCCGAGGAGTCCTGCAAGTGTTTCTAGGAAGGTTCTGGCTGGGAACAATAGCCATAAGTGCTCAGTCAACGATTTTGCAAAGTTGACCCTGTGTGCAAAAATTGCACACTCCCTTACTCAGCAAAACCCTAGTTTCCAAAATCGACCTAAGAGGTGACACTGGGACACGAGACCAGAGGAGACAGGCACCCCTAGCACTAGCCAGACGTCTTGAATCCAATGGAATCTACGGATTGTTGATCTGATCCATGGTCGTCATTCTACGGCTCATTCCATCTTGCATCCAAAAGGCCTTTAGGGACACCTGTTGGATACCTACCGGGGGCATAGAACTCCAACCGTGCAACAAACTAGGTTACAGGGAGTCCTACAAGTGTGTCTAGGAAGGTTCCAGCTGGGAACGATAGCCTTAAGTGCCTAGTCGATGATTTTGCAAAGTTGACCCCCGTGTGCAACAATTGCACACTCCCTTACTGAGCAAAACCCTTGTTTCCAAAATGGACCTACAAGGTGACACCTGGGCCATGGGACTGGAGGAAAGGTGCAACCCTAGCACTATCCCGGCATCCTGAATCCAACGGATTCGACGGTTTGTTGATCCGAGCCACGGTTTTCATTCTACGGCTTGTTATGTCTTCAGTTGCATCCAAAAGGCCTTAAGGGACACCTACTAGATACCTATCGGGGACATTAAACTACGACCGTGCAACAAAACTGGGTTCTAGGGAGTCCGGCAAGTGTGTCTAGGAAGGTTTCGGCTGGAAATGATAGCCATAAGTGCCCGATCGATGATTTTGCAAAGTTGACCCCCATGTGCAAAAATTGCACACTCCCTTAGTCAGCAAAACCCTGGTTTCCAAAATGGACCTACAAGGTGACACTTGAGCCACGGGATCGGAGCAGAGGAGCAACCCTAGCACTATCCCAATGTCCTAAATCCAATGGAGTCAACGGTTTTTCGATCTAAGCCAAGGTCGTCATTCTACGGCTCGTTATGTCTCGCATCAAAAAGGCCTTTAGGGACAACTACTATATACCTATCAGGGACATAGAACTCCAACCATGCAACAAAACCAGGTTCCGGGGAGTCCTGCAAATATGTCTAGGAAGGTTTCGATTGGGAACACTATCCATAAGTGCCTGGTGGACGATTTTGAAAAGTTGACCCCTGTGTGCAAAAATTGTACACTCCCTTACTGAGCAAAACCTTAGTTTCCAAAATGGACCTACAAGGTGACACCTAAGCCATGGGACTAGAGGAGAGTGGCACCCCTAGCACTATCCCGACATCCTGAATCCAACAGAGTCGATGGTTTTTTGATCCGAGCCATGGTCGTCATTCTATGACTCAATACGTCTAGCATCCAAAAGGCCTTCAGGGACACCTACTATATACCTACTGGGGGCATATAACTCCAACCGTGCAACAAAACCGGGTTATGGGGAGTCCTCAAGTGTGTTTAGGAAGGTTTCGGCTAGGAACGCTAGCCATAAGTGCCAAGTGGATGATTTTGCAAAGTTGACCCCCGTGTGCAAAAATTGAACACTCCCTTAGTGAGAAAAACCCTAGTTTCCAAAATGTACCTACAAGGCGACACCAGGGCCATGCGACCAAAGGAGAGGGGAACCCCTAGCACTATCCCGATGTCCTGAATCCAATAGAGTTGACAGTTTGTCGATACGAGCCACGGTCTTGATTCTATGGCTCATTCCGTATGACATCCAAAAGGCCTTCAGGGACACCTGTTGTATACCTACCGGAAGCATAGAACTCCAACCGTGCAACAAAATGGGGTTCCACGGAGTCCTGCAAGTGTGTTTAGGAAGGTTCCTACTAGGAACGCTAGCCATAAAAGCCCAGTGGACGATTTTGCAAAGTTGACCCCAATGTGAAGGCCATGCCAATCTTGCTCAAGGGGGGCATTTCTCGTCCGGAGGCCCCCGGGCACGCGTGGCCACCGTGGATAGGTCCACAATGGCCACTTGTTCCTGTGGGAGCCAATGGAATCCACTTCCTTATACCGGTTTGGATTCCGTGCCCCCGGAGCAAATCCCTAAAGTGTCCAAAAATGGCCCCGAGGTGCCCAACTAGAATGCCCGCAGAACCAAAACCATGGCTTTGTTCACGAATCTGTCGATTCCGGTGGGTCCGGGACACTGGGTTTCAGCTAGGGGACACCCCACACCATGCCTCAAAGACTCGGAAATGGTGCGAATGAGCCATGTCTGGAGCTAGGTTTTTGCTCAATGAGGGCCATTCCAAATTTGCTCAAGCGGGCCATTTCTCGTCCAGAGGACCCCAGGCATGTGTGGCCACCGTGGACAAGTCCACAATGGCCATGTGGACCTGTGGGAGCCGATGGAATCCAAGTCCGCTCACCGGTTTGGGTTCCATGGCCCTAGATAAAATTCTCAACGTGTCCCTAAATGGCCCCGGGGTGCCCGACTAGAATGCCTATAGTGCCCAAACCATGGCTCTGTTCGCGAATTTGTTAATTCCAATGGGTCCGAGGTGTCAGGTTTCAACTAGGGGCCCCCCCACACCATGCGTCGAAGACCTAGAAGTGGTGCCAATGAGGCATCTCCGGAGCTAGGGTTTTGCTCAATGACGGCCATTACAAATTTGCTTGAGGGGGCCATTTCTCGTCTGGAGGCCCTTGGGCGTGTGTGGCCACTGTGGATAGGTCCACAATGGCCATGTGGACCTGTGGGAGCCGCTGGAATCCAAGTCCGCTTTCCGGTTTGGGTTTTGTGCCCTCGGAGCAAATCATCAAAGTGTCCCTGAATGGCCTAAGGGTGCCCAACTAGAATGCCCGCAACACCCAAACCGTGGCTCCGGTCATGAATCTGTCGATTTGGGTGGGTCAGGGGCGTCGAGTTTCCGCTAGGAGACACCACAAAGCATACACCAACCCCTGGAAACGGTGCCAATGAACCATCTTCTAAGCTAGGGTTTTGCTCAGTGATGACCATTCCAATCTTGCTCAAGGGGGCCATTTCTCGTCTGGAGGCCCTCAGGCATGCATGGCCACCATGTACAGGTCCACATTGCCATGTGGACCTATCCACGGTGGCCACGCATGCCCGGGGTCTCCAGACGAGAAATGGCCCCCTTGAGTAATATTGGAATGGCCCTCACTGAGAAAAACCCTAGCTTTGGAGATGGATCATTGGCACCATTTCAGGGGGTTGACGACACATTGTGGGGGGGCCCCTAGCTGAAACTCGGTGTCCCAAACCCACCAAAATCGACGGATTTGCAAACAGAGCCAGTGTTTAGGTGTAGCAGGCATTCTAGTCAGGCACCCCGGGGCCATTCGGGGACATTTTGAGGATTTGCTTTGGGCGCACAGAACCCAAACCAACGAGCGGACTTGGATTCTGTCGGCTTCCACAAGTCCACGTGGCCATTGTGGACCTATCCATTGTAGCCACGCACGCTCGGGGGCCTCGAGACGAGAAATGGCTCCCTTGAGCAAGATTGGCATGGCCCTCACTAAGCAAAACCCTAGCTCCAAAGATGGCCCATTGGCACCTTTTCCGGGGGTTGGAGGCATGCTGGGGGGGATCATAGCTAAAACCCGACGTCTTGGACCCACCAGAATTGATGGATTCATGGCCGGAGCAATAGTTTGGGTGCTGCAGGCATTCTAGTCAGGCACCCCAGGGCCATTCGGGGACAATTTGATGATTTGCTTCGAGGGCACAGAACCCAAACCGGTGAGCAGAATTGGATTCCGATGGCTCCCACAGGTCCACATGGCCATTGTGGACCTGTCCAAAGTGGCCATGCACACTCGGGGGCCTCCGGACGAGAAATGGCCCCCTTGAGCAATATTGGCATGGCCCTCACTAACCAAAACCCTAGCTCCGGAGATGGCTCATTGGCATCGTTTTTGGTGGTTGGCGCACATTGTGGAGAGTCCCCTAGCTAAAACCCGGCATCTCGAACCCACTGGAATTGACGGATTCATGACCAGAGCAACAGTTTGGGTGCTGCGGGAATTCTAATCGTGCACCTCGGGGCCATTTAGGGACACTTTGAGGATTTGCTCCGGGGGCACGGAACCCAAACTGGCGAGCGGACTTGGATTCTGACTGCTCCCACAAGTCCACGTGGCCATTGTGGACCTGTCCATGGTGGCAAAGCACGCTCTGGGGCCTCCGGATGAGAAATGGCCCCCTTGAGCAAGATTGGCATGGCCCTCACTAAGCAAAACCCTCGCTCTGGAGATGGCTCATTGGCACCGTTTTTGGGGATTGGTGGCACGCTATGGGGGTTCACCTAGCTGAAACCCGTCATCCCGGACCCACCAAAATCGATGGATTCATGAATGGAGCCATGGTTTAGGTGCTGTGGGCATTCTAGTCAAGCACCCCAGGGCCATTCTGGGACACTTTGAGGATTTTATCCAGGGGCACGGAACCCAAACCAACGAGTGGAATTGGATTCTGTCAACTCCCACAGGTCCATGTGGCCATTGTGGACCTATCTACAGTGGCCACGCACGCCCAGGGGCCTCTGGACGATAATTGGACCCCTTGAGCAAGATTGACATGGCCCTCACTGAGCAAAAACCTAGCTCCAGATATGGCTCATTGGCACCGTTTCCGGGGGTGGGTGGCAAGCTGTGGGGGGGGCCCTAGCTGAAACCCAGCGTCCCGGACCCACTGGAATCAATGGATTCGCAACCGAAGCCACAATTTGGGCAATCCTATAAGTATTAGTTTTTCAAAAGTGGTTCAGAGGCTCTTGCATCTTGGAAGTGACCAAGAGTATCTTGTCATATGATAAGTATGGCATTATCCTTAGGCCTTTCATGAATTTGACGCCAACCGTAACAACAGAGGAGAAACTTGAGCTGTTTCTCTAGGTCATGGGTTTGATTGTTCTAGAAATCCAAGGAATCATATTGGCATAGGATTGAATAGAAATAATTCATCATGATTCAAGTGACTCGGGCCATGTGACTCTATTCCGTATTTTCATGTCCGCTTATACTGAACTAGGTTTTTATTTTTATTTTTTTAATGACAGGTTTTACCGACAGGATTATACTATAAATTGTGTTTGGTGATAAAGGATTTTACTGTGGATTGTGTTTGGTGACATTTATGGTGACCCCCAAAGAACATATTGAAAAGATTAGGAAAGACAAGTTCTGTGTTGGGGAAAAATAAAATCCACTTACAGAAGATTTACATCATTACAGCTGAAGATGTCACTGGCGTAGGCGCTACTACGACCTTGATAACTTTTAACAATGAGAAGGGATTTCAGAAATAGAATATTGATTCTATATGCAACGTGGGACGATCCACCAAAAAGAATAGTAGGGAAGGTGGTTATATTGGAGAAAAATGTATAAAATGGGCCATAGAATGACGACAGTTTGTGATCCAGCAGGTGTCCTTGAATCCCTTTTGGATGCGAGACGGGACGAGCTGTAGAATGACGACCGTGGCTCGGATCGACAAACCATTGACTCCATTGGATTTAGGATGTTGGGATAGTGCTAGTGGTGCCCCTCTCCTCTAGTCCCGTGGCCCAGGTGTCACCTTCTAGGTCCGTTTTGTAAACTAGGGTTTTGCTCAGTAAGGTAGTGTGCAATTTTTGCACACGTGGTTCAACTTTGCAAAATCGTCGACCGGGCACTTATGGCTAGCATTCCCAGTTGGAACCTTCCTAGACACACTTGCAGGACTACCCGGAACCTAGTTTTGTTGCACAGTTGGAGTTCTATGCCCCCAGTAGGTATCCAGCAAGTTTCCCTAAAGGATTTTTGGATGCGAGATAGAATGAGCCGTAGAATTATGATCGTGGCTCGGATCGGCAAACCGTTGAATCCGTTGGATTCAGGATGTTGGGATAGTGCTATGGGTGCCCCTCTCCTTTGGTCCCATGGCCGAGGTGTCATCTTGTAGGTCCATCTTGGAAACTAGGGTTTTGCTCAGTAAGTGAGTGTTAAATTTTTGCACACTGGGGTCAACTTTGCAAAATCGTAGATCGGGCACTTATAGCTATCGTTCCTAGTTGGAACCTTCCCATACACACTTGCAAGACTCCCAGAAACTCGATTTTGTTGCACGGTTGGAGTTTTATGCCTCCGGTAGGTATCCAGCAGGTGTCCCTGAAGGCCTTTTGGATGCGAGATAGAATGAGCCGTAGAATGACGACCGTGGCTCGGATCGACAAACTGTCGAATCCATTGGATTTAGGACGTCAGGATAGTGCTAGGGTTTCCCTTCTCCTCCAGTCTCATGGCCCAGGTGTCATCTTGTATGTCCATCTTGGAAACTAGGGTTTTGCTCAGTAAGGGAGTGTGCAATTTTTGCACACGGGGGTCAAGTTTGCAAAATCGTCAACCGGGAACTTATGGTGATGCTGATGATGATGGTGATGATGATGGAGACGTTGATGATGATGGTGATGGTGATGAACATGATGATGATGGAGATGTTGATGAGGAACCTAGAGATGACAATGATGATGAAGATGTTGATGATGATGATGATGGTGATGATGATGAAGGCATTGATGGTGATGGTGATGATGATGAAGGCGTTGATGATGATGGTGATGGTGATGAAGATGTTGATGGGGAACCTAGAGATGACAAAGATGATGAAGATGTTGATGATTATGATGATGGTGATGATAATGAATACATTGATGGTGATGGTGATGAAGATGATGATGGAGAAGAATATGATGATGATGGAGATGTTGACGAGGAACCTAGCGATGACAATGATGATGAAGATGTTGATGATGATGATGACGGTAATGATGATGAATATGTTGATGATGATGGTGATGGTGATGAAGATGATGATGACGATGAAGAAGAAGATGATGACGAGGAACCTAGAGATGACAATAATGATGAAGATGTTGTTGATGATGAAGATGGTGATGATGATGAAGACGTTGATGATGATGGTGATGGTGATGGTGATGGTGATGGTGATGGTGATGAAGATGATGAAGAAGATGATGATGATGGGGATGTTGATGAGGAACCTAGAGATGAAAATGAAGATGAAGACGTTGATGATGATGGTGATGGTGATAGTGATGAAGCTTATGATGACGAAGAAGATGATGTTCAGGAACCTAGAGATGACAATGATGACGAAGATGGTGATGATGATGAAGATGGTGATGATGATGAAGACGTTGATGATGATGGTGATGGTGATGGTGATGAATATGATGATGATGAAGAAGATGATGATGAGGAACCTAGAGATGACAATGATGATGAAGATGTTGTTGATGATGATGATGGTGATGATGATGAAGACGTTGATGATGATGGTGATGGTGATGGTGATGGTGATGGTGATGGTGATGGTGATGGTGATGGTGATGGTGATGGTGATGGTGATGGTGATGGTGATGATGATGATGATGATGGAGATGTTGATGAGGAACCTAGAGATGACAATGATGATGAAGATGTTGATGATGATGGTGATTATGATGAAGATGTTGATGATGATGGTGATGGTGATGATGATGATGATGAAGAAGATGATGATGATGGAGATGTTGATGAGGAACCTAGAGATGACAATGCTGATGAAGATGTTGATGATGATGATGATGATGATGGTGATGATGATGAAGACGTTGATGATGATGATGATGGTGATGAATATGGTGATGAAGATGATGATGAAGTGGTAGTGCTAAAGCAACTTCTAAAGCATTGACATGAGTGAGGTAGGTCTAAAGCAACTTCTCTCGTACCAAATGAGAGAAGTGGTAGGGAGGTCTCTAGGTCTCTAAAGCAGCTTCTCTCATACCAAATGAGGTAGGTCTAAGGAAACTTCTTTTGTGGAGTGGTGTTGCATTTTGAAGTTCCCTTGGTCATTGTGTTCTAGTTGCATTGTTGGTTTTGGCTATTTGTTCCCAATGTTAGGAGATTTTCTTTTTTTTTCTTTAACTTGTGTGTAGACCTCTAGGCATCAATGGTTGCTAATTGATTAACATAAGCTTATTGTTGAAGCCAATGAGGGATTCCTAGATGGTTTATATATTATAGGTTTGTTGAGGAAACCCTAGGATTTATATGGTATGGATCATTAAGATATAACCATTGTAGAAGATAAGGGAAGAGACATGGCTAGAGTTTGCATGAGAAGACATTATTTCCTTTATTTAATAGAATGTGTAATTCTCATCATAAATGTGTCATAATTTCTAAGAGTAATATTCCATAACTATGAAAAAATATAACATAACCTTACATAGAAGAAGCGAAGCCATTAATTGTCATGATTGTAAGGAATATATCATACTAGTATACCCACTTGGAGCCCAAATACCCCCTAATGAGGGTACATGTGGTGGTTCACGGATTCTAGGGCTAGATTAGGTTTCTAGGATTCTAGATCACTTTCCTAGGGTTAGATTAGTGTTTCTAGGGCTAGTTTAGGTTTCTAGAACTACATTAGGTTTATAGTATTCTAGCTTAGTTTTCTAGTGTTAAATTAATGTTTCTAGGGTTAGTTTATCTTTCTAGGATTTCTAGGGCTAGATTAGGTTTGTAGGGTTATATTAGTGCTTCTAGGGCTAGACTAAGTTTCTAGGGATAGATTAGGTTTCTAAACATTAATGACAAAGGGTGAAATGATGACATGGAAGATGGATGTATATCTATGTATGTATATCCATGTATGTATGTATGTATCTCTATGTATATCTATGTGTGTATGTATCTCTATGTATCTATGCATGTATGTATGGAAAAGACATGTTTGTATGTATGTATCAACAAAAAATGCATGTACCAACAAAATAACATAAAACTACACATACCTTGATGTAGAACCTAACATTCTTTAATGCAATTCTTTCTCTTATGTAAAGTTGAATGGCCTCATTCAATAAATCCATCTGGATCCTCTCTATTGCTAATTGTCTCCATCAATCTCTTGTGCTCTAAATGAGGTAGGTAGTAGTGTACCTTGGTTCAACTCTTGCTTGAAATTGTCTGAAGATGGATGTTTGTGCCAACGATCAAGTTTGTGAAGTGATACACCACTGAACCTGGTTTGTAATCCATGATTACATGCCCACTAGTATTTCTTGACTTCCCGTCTAGTGTAAGATATTCCCCTTAACCACCATCGAGCCAATAGGAAATTCAATGCCTTCATCGTCGATTAATGATTCCTAGAGGGTTTGATTACCTTAGATGTACCATGCCAACCAATAATTTGTTCCCCATTCATTGTCTTCCGAGGAAACAACTGAGTATATGTGTCCTGGTTGTACAAGATCTATGATATGGTCGTAGTCTGTCGAAATCGCTGACTGGCCCTCCTCTAATTGGGTCGTTTCAAAAACCGCACGTTGGTCTACTACAAGTGACACACGATCCCATTCATCAACCCAGTCCATGCATTCGCATTCATCCCATTCGCCACTACTGCAAGGGACGCAAAAGCATGCAAGCTTTCGCGTCTATATTTCAAATAGGGGGTTGTTTGAGCTTAGAACTGAATGAAATCCACGTGTTCCTTGTATTTTGCTGCAACTATGGGAACATGATCGTTCTATGTCAACCACTCACCAAAAATTTCTTACCACATGTCCTGCCACTGATGATGTTTGTTGATCTCTTGCTTGGTTTGAAAATGTTGCAAAGCACCATTGAACTATGGATTCTGCATCTCGGATATGAGGTTCCCTTTCAAACCTCATCTCTTCCCTTCGTAGTGCAGTCTTGATACATGCATCAAACCCATCATGCTCGCCTTTACTGTGCCCGGTCTCAAAATAGTTCCAGATATGCGGCACACTATAATTCTTATGCAAAATACTCGTCCATTGGAATACTCAGGCATTTTTGAACTGGCCCACACAACCATCTAACCATATCCAATGTTGATCCATCTGTATATCTCTCTCCTTCAACTGATCATAGAAAATTCGAAAACAATGTTGCACGTAATATAGATCATGGGTTCTATCATCACTTATGTAAAAGTTTGTCTCCTTCAGTATTATCATCTTGTCATTGCTACTCTTTGGCCCATGCCTATACATAATATGTACCATGATGCTGACTTCGTCTAAATGGTAGTATTGACTCTGGATTTCATTTTGTGGCTAAAGGGTGTAATTTTCTACAAAATCCACAATTGACACTATGGTTCCAACAGGAAATGTGTCCCTACATTTTATGTACTGCTCATCTTGCCATCGCGCTACATGCACATGTTGAACATACTGTTATGTTTTCTCGTATAACTCCGTCAAGAAGTCACATACCGATACCTATTACCATGAAAACAAGGGAAAGTTACAATCTGGTCTTTGGAAAAATGTATATGCCATAAATTGAACATGTAATATGAAAAATATGCAATATTCATTTGTACCTGTGACTTCACTAATGCAATCTTTTTACTTTCCATGGCACTATCTAATTGATAGTTTACGTACTTGAAGCTTTGTATCTCCGTGCCCATCCTTCCAAACTCATGCTCCTTGCTTTCATGAATGCAACGGTTCAAAAGAGAAAACCCACTACACCTAGAACATATCCCATATAGACACGATTTTTCATAATATTTTTGTCCTTCGGGCCTTGGACACATGATGTTGTGGATAAAGTCTCTTAATGCATTCGGTGGTAGTATGGATCCATTGCAGCCCTGCATAATGTTAGTATGCAAATCACAAAATATATGTTTATATGTGTCATAATAATATTCATATTCTACGTGGTATCTACAACAATAGGTGTTCTAATCAATGCATATACGAACGTACCATGGTTTGCATTTCTCAAAGGACCTTTGGCCTAGGTTCAATTGTGTGTGCTCATTCTTGAATCTCTCATAGAGTTCATTCTATGTGGTGTCGAGGAAGTGCTTAACATGGGGTTCACATTTAGTAGAACCTTTTCTCAACTTTAGCATGTCTCTTTGGTTAGATGAAGGTCTAGTATGATCATGCCAAAAAATTTGTACTAACTCCTTAATAGCATCAATTAGCTTCCTATCTACATGGGGCAACCTACCAACAAAATCCCAACAATCATTTCCACCCGGAGTATCAAGATTTTATCTTATAACAAAGTACTTTTTAATAGTTTTTCTATTTAATTTGAGTATGTGAGAAGTGTGTGATAGCAGGTGACGTTGCCTTGTGGACTTGCTTACAACTGATTCCGCTAAAACACGACAAGCCGCACAAAGATATTTTGTACGAGACATCTTCCCAATCGCATTAAATGCAGATTGGAGATTTCTAACAATATGACTTCTAGCCTCTGAAATTTAACCATCTTTATGCCCAAAATTCTCTTAACAACAAATAGACAACATGACTTTTACAAACATAGCAATAATTGACATTTACCTGCATCACCTTTGGATTCAAAATATTCTTTGACAATTTTGTTGCATTTCCCTTTGATAGTGTGTTTTGGAAACTTGCCTTCAAGCCCTAACATAGCACTTTCATCCACATGAATACGTCTAGGAGTTCTTCTTCTTGCGCTGGATACTCGAGGTAGGGAGGGTGGACATGAGACATGAATACTAGAGCTTGTTTGTTGTGGTGCTTCGCTCACAAATAGGGCCATAATGGGACTATGGTCAACATGGTTGTGGTCTTCTTGGGGCGATTGCAAATTAAGCAAGGCTTGTATGTCCATCTCTACACATGAAGCATCTCCCAAAATTCTTGTGTTGTGAGGAACTTCAGCATGACTCGTTGATGGATTGTTAGTTGGAGATTCTGTTGATGTTGGAATTTGAGTTGGGTATGTTGGACACGACCGCTTTACCTGTGGTTCTGAACAAGAGGTTTTCATGTCAACAACCGTGTTAGGATCATTGGCAGGATCTAGGGCAATGATAAGACCATGTCTCAATCTTTCCATTCCCAACCTGGACTTTTCTCTTAAGTCATTGGACTTTTCAATGGGTAGACTCCTTCTATATTTTTTTGTTGCGTTGCGTGAGTTTCCCATATCCAAAACTCTCTTTGTCACAACTATCAAGCCTACCCTTGCAAAAGAAACAACAAATAAGATATTACTGCCATTATACAATGAACTTGACACATTCCAACATAGCTTACCACTTTACCAATTAACACATACAACTATAGACTATGTTGGTTTATTTGTGTTCAAATAAACATCATTATCCCTTACAATTCCAATCAATATAGATGATAGTTGGTCAAATGTAGAGTGGAGAAACTAGTGTCTTTCCTAGCCATGAATTCATAAAAATTATGTTAGTAACACCCTACAATAGAGATGGCTAGAGACGCCTTGGGAATAGTTTGATAGTTTTTCTACATCAAATAAGGTAAAGAGAATAAGTTTACTAATTACACAATGAGGAGGTTTCAAATTCCCCCAAGGAATTCTTTTGGTTTACATCGTATTTTTCACGTTAATTAGTTGCATTTTTTGCTTTCTCCCTTAATGTTATCAATTCTAAATTTTGCACCTAGTTTGATTGCTTTGTCTTCATAATGGAATGGTATATCCTTCCATTGGAGGCAATTTCCTTTACCATCATAAATTACTAGGTTATATAACACCTTAAGGAGTTGAAGAAACAACAACAAACTATTTCCTTATCTATAAACCTTGAGATGATAGAATGGAATTTTGAGTTTAAAATACCCATGGTTGAATTCAACAATGCATCACAATCGAATGAATGTATACTTTGTATTGTGCAAAACCTTAAGGAGGATGCAAAGGTTTCTAACAAGGATCATGGTCTTGGGAAGGGTGATTAGGGGGAATATAATTTGACCTTTCAATGTGCAATATCTAGTGTAGGGAGGTGTTGGAAAGTGGGGAACTAGGGACTATACCAATGATCATGTTGGATAGAGCATGAAGTGGGAAAGTCTTGGTTTTTTTGAAAAAAAATCATTATTAAAGGTGAGTGGATATTGTAAGGATGTTAAATATGGATGAATATTATCATATTTGGATTCATAGAGAAAGGAAAGGTGTATATACTTACAGATATCCTCCTTCCATACAATGGTATTTAATAAGAGATGAGAGAGTTGAGGTTTTGTGGATGAGTTGAAGTGATATTTTTTGTCATGGTTAGTGAGTGTGTAGTATTTTTTGCTAGCATGATATGAGGTGAAAAGAACAAAATTGACTTGGGAACTAATTACACAATGAGGAGGTTGCATACTTCATCTTGTCTAGTGTTCATATGAGTTCTTTTAGATGTGAAATTGGGAAATATTCTTGTCAAATTCATTGTTGCCTATGCATGGATATTGTTGTGGGAATATGATAAAAACAAAAAGGCATGGGAGAATCTCAAATCTTGTGAATGAAAAGACTTATTTACAATTCACCATACCTCTATAGAAATGATCTCCACTTGCAATGGAAACTGGTAGCTTGAATGTATCGACTAGATTCCAAGACCACTAAAGATGTTTGTTAGATTCCAAGGGTGATTTTGTGTCCAATAGATCAATGAGTGTCCAAAATATCAATGAGTGTGAGCTAATAAGAAACCTGTAAGAGCTTGAAACCCGCGGAAGAAATGAAACCCGTGTGTTTTGGTATAATTCTCAGGAAACAAAGAACTCTATTTTTTTTAACTAGTAACAGGCACACGCACATGTGTTTAATGCGTGCACGTGTGTTTTTAGTGCATACACGTCACTAGAATGCACGCGCACCTGTATAACATTTACACCATTTATTCCCCAACATTTACACCATTTAATGCCAAACCTTCCCCCACTTCGAAAATATTTGCATAAATTGGACTCGGTGATGAAGTTTGAAGGGTGGGTCTTAATTTTTATTGGAAGGGCTTACTCTTTGCATCTTGACACATTTGATAATTTATGGTTGTCTATGCCCCTTGACCCAATTGATATTGTAAGGTGAAGATGTGCATGCATAATAATCCTTATTTATGACTATGCGATGAGGCTTTAAATGGAAGAGGATGTAAAGACATGTTATTTTTATATGTATTTTGATGTCGAGTGTCGAAGAGAAATGTGGTGATAAACCATATATGTTTGGAAAGACGGAGGGAGGTTACATGATCATGATTATGCCACCCATCAAATTGAAGACAATTCCTGAGCCAAAAATTATTTCTTAAAATTTTATTAATAGCCAGTGTGGTACTTTGGTCCAAATGTTTTTTCTAACTCATTGT